>MUZC01001299.1:989705-1020175 GCA_002072015.1 Radix auricularia
TTATATTATTATAGTATATAGTTAATATAGTTGTATTATATATAGTATAGTTAGTATAGGCTTACCTTTCTCATTCTCAGTTTCTGCTAGTAGACTAGAGGTAGAAGAACGTTGAGCCATAATTTAGTAAAAATAAGTCGCCTATTTACGACAAAGCTTAACGATATTTTAAGTTAATTAAATTATTTATTTGTATTTATTTTAATTAGTATTTTATAAATTAAGATTTTAATAAAAAGATAACATGCAAGTACTGTATCAGTGATTATATTAGTTAGATTTAAACAAACTATACAAATAACTTATTTTCGTCACAATTCGGTTATTCTAAAAATACAATCGATCTTAAAACGGAACGCAATGAAACTTAAGAAAACAAAAACATTACGTTTGGGCGGCTCGTTCATTTTTCGGCGGATTTACGGTTGAAAAAATTCGGCGGCTAATGCGGCGCGCCGCATATTTTCCGGCGGATTTTCGGCGGACAAAAATTTGGCGGCGTATTCGGCGCGCGGCGTCGGCTGAGGGGTATAATTGGTGCTATACCTCACCACCGAGGCGAAGTTCGGACAATGGCGATTATATTGGTGCTATACCTCACCACCGAGGCGAAGTTCGGGGACAATGGCGATTATATTGGTGCTATACCTCACCACCGAGGCGAAGTTCGGACAATGGCGATTATATTGGCGCTACCTCTGGTGTCGTGGCGTACATCACCACTGAGACTCAGCTCATCATCTCTGTTAGTCATTTTAGCAAGTAGTGTTGCCGCACGTTATTGATTAACGAACACCCCCCCCCCCCACACACACACACACTTTATTTTCCCACAGAGCCTAGCCCTGTCATAAAATATGGGTGCACATTCAGTCTCAGTAAAAGATCAATACACATTTTGATTTGTTTATATATATTTCGGTGGTCCTAGAGTTCTAACATTGACAATGTCATCGGGGTAAAACTATTATTTATTTACCACCACCACACTTTATTAAAAAACAACAACAACACAAATATAAAGTCTGTATCGTATATGGCAGACAAATAACTGCGCCTAAAGGGTTCACTTGTGCGTATTTGTAGTTTTATTTTCGTATTTGTAGCTTTATTTTCGTATTTGTAGCTTTATTTTCGTATTTGTAGCTTTATTTTCGCCAAGGAATTCTGGTAAGAGGCTCTGCTGATCTGTTTGGTCAACACCACTGTATTGCCAGCTATATGTCACTTTATGGAAACTGCCCATCTGTCCGTAAACTGTCTGGACACTACCTCACTGTCTGGACACTTTACCTCACTGTCTGGACACTGTACCTCACTGTCTGGACACTGTACCTCACTGTCTGGACACTACCTCACTGTCTGGACACTGTACCTCACTGTCTGGACACTGTACCTCTCTGTACACTGTACCTCACTGCCTGGACACTACATCACTGTCTGGACACTGTACCTCACTGTCTGGACACTGTACCTCACTGTCTGGACACTGTACCTCACTGTCTAAACATTGTACATCACTTTTTGGACACTGTACCTCACTGCCTGGACACTGCCCCTCACTGTCTGGACATTGTACATCACTGTCTGGACGCTGTACCTCACTGTCTGGACACTGTACCTCACTGTCTGGACACTGTACCTCACTGTCTGGACACTGTACCTCACTGTCTGGACACTGCCCCACACTGTAGCCGTTCAAAACTCGCATAATTGTCGCTGTCATGACTGCCTCATACAATGCAAACTGGACATTAAGACAAAATGTCAACAACGACGTAACGTTCCGGCAGGTCATACGGGCCCAGTCGCTTGAATGTTATCTGTTACAGACTCTTCTTTAATACAGAAGATTATTGCGTCCAACTCTCCTATTTGGTTTATGTCTAGCCCTGCATTCTTGTTAGTTTTAATGACAACTGTGGGCAGGTGCTAGGTGGTGATAGTCTACATCACAACATCTTTTACAAACCAATCACTTTTACAATTTAAATCAAGCCCACATTATTTTCAACGCTTTTTCTGTCCAGATTAAAAAAAACACAAACAACCCGTTCATTTATTTGTGTTTTTACAATGAAAATCATTGAAAGACTGAAAATTATTTAAAAAAAAAAAAAACCTTCTTTTCTGACTCATTCCCTTCCTGTGTTACTAAAATTTTGCCGGTCTACTCACCAAGTCGCCAGCTATCCCCTTCTGCAGGCACACGCATTCTCTGTGTTCATAAGACACGGACTAAAACATTTGGCAAAAGGTCGTTCTCTTTTTGTGCAGCCAAACAATGGAATTCTCTACCATTATTCATCCGTAGTATTTCAACTACTAAGTCCTTCAAGACTTCACTTGAGGCGCATCTTTAAAAAAAATAATCAAAGTTAATGAAACATATGTTTTTAATGATTAACGTATCTGAAGTATTTATAAACGTATGGTCATGTATGTGGTTAGTATGATATGAATGTTTATTTAATTAATATATGTATGTTATTATCTCTTTGTAAAGCGCTGTGAGCCCGGCTCCTTACTGGGATACAGCACAATTAAAATTATCAATTTATTATTATAGATAAGGTTTTTCAGTATATTATTGGGAACAGGAGTGGGGAGGGAGCGTGAGGGGGGGACAATATTGGCTTGTATCATCCGGGAACTGAATGGTGTTGGCGTGTTGGTATATTTGAAAGCCAAGTCAGCGTCCTGTCATATAATATAAGCAGAGGTATTATTCTTAACACAAAACAACGCCTATTTTTGTGTAGACGATTTTTGTTATGTTCAGAGAATAAAGGTGTATCAAAATAAGTTGTAGTTTGTCGTGACCGTATTTTATTTCCCATTTAGTTTCTTCTGAAGTGTTTTCGTGTTAAACGTATTTTACAGCATAGATCTACATCTCAAACGAAAAGTTTTAATTTGATTAATTAGTTCGCAGTTTTGCCACCGCATTTAACATATACGTTTTCACGGGTACCTGGACGTAAGTTTGAGTTATTGCACGGCAACGTGTACCCTGGTACCCTTAGACAGGTCTACTATACTATGCACCTCTCTGTCTGGACACTCCATTTTTGAAAAAAAAAACTAGTTTGTATATTATTTACTTTGTTTTGATAGAGTAAAATGAATTATATTAAACCACCAAACGTAGGTTCAGTTCTTCGTTTGACATCAATGATGAACCCAATGGCGTTTGGTGTCCCCCATACTTCACATCGTCCCCATTACTTTGACACACGAACACTCACCGAAAGATGTTTCTAGAACGCCCGCCTGCCGCCTACCGCAGCGAGCAGAGGGTGAACACACGCGATGGTTTAATCTTGGGGGGTAGTGCGGGCAACAACTCGGACCAGACAAGGGGTAGGCAACTTGCCTTTCATTGATCAATCAGTCAACAGCACCTTGGTCTTAGCCTCACTCACTTCCTTGTGGTAATTTCGGCTTTACTCTCATCTAGTACGGGTGTGGCGGGGATGGGGGGGGGGTGCTGTATTTTGCGGTGGGTGGTATGGGCATGGGGACTAGAGCCGTGTTTATTTACCTTTACGCCTTGACCTTGGAATTCGCTAGACTCTGTAAGCAGAGTTCATGACCCCATGATGTCATGTTAGAGTCAATAGTGCACAGATTCTTTTGTCCCTCGATTTTCATTTCAAGTCAAGAATTAATCATTCAACCCCCCCCCCGCTTGCCCGCTTACGATTTAGGCAGACAATGGAGCGGGGGATGGGGGCAAAAACCGTAACAACAACACCGTAACCAGATTAATTGGCGATGGTGCTAGTTTTGTTAACTGAGGACAGCTAGCCAGCTGGGTATTAATGTTGACATTGACCTTGTTTGTGTGTTGTTGTTGGGGGGGGGGGATGGGATCAGCGACACATTTTTGTGGTAATCTTGAAATTTATCAGCCGATATCACTTCATTTATTTAGTAAGGTTGTTAACACCACTCGTTTTTGAAGACTGGTTAACCGACGGTCCGGAGTTTTACTAAGTTTTGTAAACCAACAAGAAATGCATCAAATTTTCGCGTCGCGTGATTTGACATCCAAGCGTCTGTTATGCACCATACCGACTCTAGGGTTCACCTCTGCCGCGCTACCGTCAAAACAGCGAAGTTTTAAAAAAAAAAAAAAAAAAAAAAAAAAAAAATTTTTTTTNAAAAAACAGAAAGAAAGAAACAAAATAATAAAGAAAAGTTTTTTTTTAAAAATCGTCTGAAAGCGATTATTATTCGATTTTTAATTTTATGTATTAAAATTATTAAAACGGCGTGTTATCAAATATTGTCAAGTCAATTCGTTTTTGATGATTTGTTAACCGTTAATAAAGACAGCTTAACTGTCCGGTCTTATTCTTCCTTAATTTTATAGAACAAAAAGAGTGTGTTTCAAAATTTCGCCTGGCGCCGTCTGATGGTGACTCCAAAGAATATATGGCATCACGGCCGGCTTGTGCCCAGCTCTCATGCCCTGGGCTCGTTCTCCAATGCACAGGAAATAAATTATTAGAAAACATCAAATAATATTTGGAACTTAATTTTTATTTATGATGCATAAATTAATAAATTATAATAATACGCGGGAGAAGTTTGTACGTTAAAAAATGATGAAAATTATTACTAATTATTAATAACAAAGGGTTGTAAGGCGCGCGCCTACGGCTACGGCATCCACTTTTTTCAAAAGCCCAAGTAACCTATCCTTGTCCTATAAATACAAAATATTAAACTTCCCGAAATGTACACAAAGTATTTCATAAGTATAAATCCTCAAATTCGCTTTTTACATCGTTCCTTTTTCCACAATTGAACTATAAGCTAAAACAATGACGTCATATAATATTTTTTTACAAGAAACACCATAGGCGTTTTTAACTGCTATGGACTGTTGTACTATGTTCCTCAGTGTAACGGTTCCTGTTATCTGGGCTATTATATTGTTTATGAATTATTTTTTAAGAAACCGCACAGTATCCCAGCCTGGGTTATTTTCACCACTTTCACACACAAAAAATTAGAAAAAAACTTGAATTCCATTAAAATCAGGGTCAAAGAAATAATTGCTTGATTGTCAGTCCTGTCAAGGGAGTAGCAAGGGGGGGGGGCTAATGCCCCGGGGTACACTTTGTTACAATCCTGTGGTAAGGGCATAGTTGTTGCATGTAGTGCTGCAATGCTTACTGGCAATGCTGATTTTTGTAACTACTAAACCAACAAAGGCAAAGGTTATTTTCTTATTTCTCTGAAAATGTGACTGTCAGCACTCAGGTTAATGTGCGTCTGTGTTCTTCATCTTAGATCTGTTGCAGTGCACCAATGAGCCCAATGTATCCATCCCACAAATGGCAGATTTACTTATAGAGAGAACACAACACCAAAGTTGGGTGGTGGTCTTCAAGGCTCTTGTGTCTATACACAATCTCATGAACTATGGCAATGAGGTGAGTCAGTTCTTTTTACTTTTGCTGCAAAGGGTACTCGTTTTTCTGTAGCACTCTATAGAGCTAGAAATGAAGAAGCTGTGCTGGGAACTTCCAGTCCAAATGACTTAATCAAGGACAGTTGTTGAATTCTTAGCTTTTCTATTTGATAAAAAGGGGAGAGAAAAAAATGGTTTTCTAAAAACCCTTTCACTGAATATTATCATAATATATAGAAGAAAAGACAATATTAGTACTATATACTATATAGTATGTATCATTGTAGCTGGTCTCATCATTCAGCAGTTGGCAGTGATCATATTTACCATACTAATCATACTCGCTAGAGTAAAAAAAAAAAATGCTTCATGCAATAGCTGCCATTTAAAAGTTTTAAGTGTTTAAATGTCTTGTAGCAAATAGCTGATTCCTTTTTATATTCATCACTTAAGCTAAGCTTAGGCATCTAATAAGCTCTACATTGGATATAGGATTCATGTACATTTATGATACACCCTCCTATTTATATTTCTTAATAATGTAAAATGTTCACAAGAATATAAATATTTAGTTTGGCTCATATGCTATTTAAGGCTAACCGACAAAATGGGTCCCGACATAATGGCTCCGGTCAAAATGGCCCTGGACTAATAGTAAAAAATGCAATCAAATATTATATTAATATTTTTACTCACCGATTCAGTGTCAGGTTTAGTTCACAAGAAACAATAATAATGACATCACAAGAAAGAATTTAATAATAGTTACTTGATATGGTACCAAGTCATTGTTGTTTATTGAGAAGAACTAATATAACATCACAAGATATAATTTAACCAATAGACCACTTTGTTTAAGATGAAAAGGTTTACAAAAGCTTAAAATGCAACACACAAAAAAATTTTGTGCTAAAAATGTAAATTTCTCTGGATCCATTTTGACCAGGGTCGTTTTGTGGGTCACGGCTATTTTAAAACCACTAGTCTGTTAGAAAGTTAATTGTCATCATGCTGATAATAATTCATCTTTTCTGTTTAATGATTTCTGTTGCTAAGCATCTCTTAGTTTGTTTTCACTGTATCATTTCAAATCAGTTATTTACTTTTTGAAGAAAAATTCTCTTAAAACTTGTTTTCATCTTGTTGATGGAGTCCTGAAATGTAATGTGTTTGTTAACATTTTCATTGGATTTGTTCAGAATTCAGTGTGTTGTTCTCACCTCAAAGCATCTGTTGCTTTAAGAGAAGGAAGTGGTGGGTTGGGGAAATGAGATTTAAATATAGTCTGACTTGAAAAGATTGCAAGTTTTTTAGCGCATTTTCGAGAAGTCGAATGCGCTATTGCACCCTTTTTGTCCGTCCGTCCGTCTGTCATCACCCTAGATCTCAGCATCCATAAGTCCTAGACCCATGATGTATATATGTTTTTTGTATGTCCTGACCTGCCATTTGTGCATCAACACTCAGTTACTCGATCCGTTAAAAAACCCCGTTAAAACTACCAAAAAACATTGCGAATCGAGAGATAACACTGGCGCAGGCAACGGCCGCCATTGCCGGAAGTCTTAGTATTATCAAAAGTATTAGTTTTTTTTTTGTTGACGTCATTAGAATATGTGTAAAAGTTTAAAGAGTTTTACGTCATCATTTGTGGTGACTTCAATCAAGATCTTAGCGGCCCAGGGGCAGAAATTGAAAACTTTTTCGAAACAAGCTTCAACATTCAACTACTTTCACCAAGATTGGCAACTACGATCTATCAAACAACAATTGACGGAGTATTTGGGCGATTAGCTGATTACAATTTAGAATGTTTCATTTATGAGTCCTATTTCAGTGACCACAAACCACTTGTAGTTAGATTAAAGAGAAAATAAAAAATTTTAAAATGTAAAGAAATGACTTTTAAATAAATTTTTTTCAGGTATATTCATTACACAAGAAAATTCATAAAAATATGTCTAAAATCTAAACACAATTACTGATAACTACATAATGCTGATATCTAACATAAGTACTGATACATAATACGAAAATGCGCTAACACGTCCTGAGTTCCAAAAGGGACCAGGCTTAACATGATTTTTAAAAAAATCAAAGGTACTTCATAATTTTAGCAAAAGGAAATTATCATGAACAGTTATTTTGTAGCATCGTTTTTGTTAAAATTTTTTTAAAAGGTATAGCTTATATTATTATAGAAAATCCAAGTGTTTGTTAGAAAATGTTGGTTTAATTTTTTATTAGAATTGCAACCCTAAATAGATCAAAAAACAAAAGCTAGAATGTTCAATTTTTTTGTATGGTAGAAGTCCCGTTATCTTCCCCAAGTTTTCATTTATATGTTTATTTAAAAAATCTCATATTTTGCCTTTAAAAGCAAATTTTAATAAGTAATTATTATTTACCATGCCATTTCTTCCTTTTCTCTTGTTGGCTCACACCAGAGATTTACCCAATACCTAGCATCCAACAACTGCTCATTCAATCTTAGTGGCTTTGTTGATAAAGGGGGAGTCCAAGGTAAGCGACAGTTAACAACCCATGTTGGTGTCCCATAGTCATTTTAACAATTATTAGCTCTAAAATTAGTTTACACAGTCTGGAAAGAGAAGAATTCAACACCTTTTTTTTCCAGGCATTAGTAGGCATATGAATTAATATACAAATTAAGGAATAAGAAATAATCTAGGTATTTTGAGAAAAGAATAGTTTTTAACTTGAGTGTAAATCAAAAACATCAATTTAAACAAGAACTTATGTTAGGAAGAATAGAAGTGAATTCTATTAATTATTTGACCAAATATATCAACTAAAAAGCTGCTTTATATTAGCCTCATATTTTTTAAATTTCTCAAAGCTCTTTACATGTATTAACAGCACATTCTATTCTCACCAATAGGTTACGACATGTCAACATATATTCGACGCTATGCCAAGTATCTAAATGAAAAAGCCATTTCTTACAGACTTATGGCATTTGATTTCTGCAAAGTAAAAAGAGGGTAAGGACAGAAAAAAAGCAGATTTTCCAACCTGTGGTACCCAAAATAAACTTGCCAATAATTTATTAAGAAAATGATGTGAAGAAATGTAAAAAATTTTTTCATTTTAATGATACTCTAAACCAGGGGTCTCTAAACTTTTCTGCCGAAGCGCGCATTAACTCTCAAAAATCAGTTTAAGGGCAGACTACTAGCTCCCGACTACTAAGTTTTGTGGTAAACCGCAGTTAAAAATAGTAACTTTTTTTCAGAGATTTAAGGGCTTCGGGGGCCATATCTGGCCCGCGGGCCGTATTTTGGAGACCCCTGCTCTAAACTGTTGTTAAAGGACAGCATAAAGAAGGGTTTTCCAACCTAAGGTACCAAAAATAAACTTCCCCTGAAAGGTAAATGCTAAGGGGAAATTTTTAAAATTCAAAATTTTTTTATATTGATTCCATTTTCTAACCCGTTCTTAAAATTTTAAGTGCTGAAGTTTTCTTTGCAAAAAGCCAATATTTTCCAATTTAAAAATGGCATTATTACTTTTGTAATGATGTGAGGCTAGTTATAAACCAAATATACTCATATGGAAGTCGAGGGTAGCATTGTGACCAACAATTATGAAATATGGTGTGACCATTAGATGAGGGTAGAACTTGGGCTTTGAAATTCTGTGATTTTTGTGAGAATTTACCATAGGTTGAGATCCTAGAACATCAGTTACTGTCCTTGTTTTACTTCATCAGCAGTGCACACGCCCAGCCTAAAAGCTTTTATTTGACCATGCACTGAACTGGGCAGGTACATACCGCTAGTGTTGTCTGGTCAGCAGTGCAGACGCCCAGCCTAAAAGCTTTTATTTGACCATGCACTGAACTGGGCAGGTACATACCGCTAGTGTTGTCTGGTCAGCAGTGCAGACGCCCAGCCTAAAAGCTNTATATATATATATATATATTAAGAATGTAATTGTAATTAATTTACAAATTCAGGGCTGTATTGAAAGTAGCAGATTATTATTTATTATAAAAATTTAGTTTCTTGCTGAGTTGTCTACAAAATATAAGATATTATAAGATAATATTTAAATCAAAAAGCAATTTTTTCATTCATTATATTAATTAGATTAATTGAATCATAGGAATTTATTCTAATGAGTAAAATGGCGGGTCAAAGCATTATGGACCGCGTTGTGGCCGCTAGGCACAGCATCGCTGGTCAGGGCCTGGCAAAGTCTGTTTGCAAGGCAACAACAGAAGAAATCATCGGTCCTAAGAAAAAACATCTTGATTATCTGTTGCAGTGCACCAATGAGCCCAATGTATCCATCCCACAAATGGCAGATTTACTTATAGAAAGAACACAACACCAAAGTTGGGTGGTGGTCTTCAAGGCTCTTGTGTCTATACACAATCTCATGAACTATGGCAATGAGAGATTTACCCAATACCTAGCATCCAACAACTGCTCATTCAATCTTAGTGGCTTTGTTGATAAAGGGGGAGTCCAAGGTTACGACATGTCAACATATATTCGACGCTATGCCAAGTATCTAAATGAAAAAGCCATTTCTTACAGACTTATGGCATTTGATTTCTGCAAAGTAAAAAGAGGGTAAGGACAGAAAAAAAGCAGATTTTCCAACCTGTGGTACCCAAAATAAACTTGCCAATAATTCATTAAGAAAATGATGTGAAGAAATGTAAAAAAAAAAAAAATAATTTAAATGATACTCTAAACTGTTGTTAAAGGACAGCATAAAGAAGGGTTTTCCAACCTAAGGTACCAAAAATAAACTTCCCCTGAAAGGTAAATGCTAAGGGGAAATTTTTAAAATTCATAATTTTTTATATTGATTCCATTTTCTAACCCGTTCTTAACATTTTAAGTGCTGAAGTTTTCTTTGCAAAAAGCCAATATTTTCCAATTTAAAAATGGCATTATTACTTTTGTAATGATGTGAGGCTAGTTATAAACCAAATATACTCAATTGGAAGTCGAGGGTAGCATTGTGACCAACAATTATGAAATATGGTGTGACCATTAGATGAGGGTAGAACTTGGGCTTTGAAATTCTGTGATTTTTGTGAGAATTTACCATAGGTTGAGATCCTAGAACATCAGTTACTGTCCTTGTTTTACTTCATCAGCAGTGCACACGCCCAGCCTAAAAGCTTTTATTTGACCATGCACTGAACTGGGCAGGTACATACCGCTAGTGTTGTCTGCTCAGCAGTGCACACGTCCAGCCTCAAATCTAATATTTGACCATGAACTGAACTCTTGTTGTTAATTTCAAAGCAAACATTTAGAGAGATTACTTTGGTACATACATTAGTTAAGATTAGATAATTAGGATGAAAATTTATCAAATTCACTTTGCCTTTGGGGGCGCGGTGGTCAAAGTGTTAGTGCGCTGCGGTACAAAAACAATTCTAAAATAAAAATTTTTTAAAAATCGGTCACGGGTTCAAACCCCGGTTCTGGCACCCCTACGGGTAGATGATGCTCGTTAAAACCTTGGCTGGTAGTTCATCTAGGAGAAGGAAACTCCGAATACAAATCCTCCGCTGCCTTGCGGCTATACCTGCCTTGCGGGAAAGGCTAAGGGAGTAAACCCTGAAAGAAAATCAGGAATTGGAGCACCTACAGGCGGTCTATACATAAGACTTATGTACATACCGGCAGCTCCTGCGACGCCAATGGCAGCCAAGCTGCATCGACGCAAGTCGTTCCCTTGGTTACACCATTGACGTGGAGAGGGGGGATATGCTGTATGGGCAGCAGCTAATTCTCCATAATACCCGCCCAGGCTTGCATCACCTCTGGAGAGGACACTCCAGCGTCGCCGCAAGGTGTCGACAAAACACGGGAAGCAGCAGTTACCGGTTATAAGCCAAAGCTCAATTGACGTAGAGCTAGGCGCCAGGGGCTGCTTCCGACGGTGGGAGAGACTNTCAGCAGTGCAGACGCCCAGCCTAAAAGCTTTTATTTGACCATGCACTGAACTGGGCAGGTACATACCGCTAGTGTTGTCTGGTCAGCAGTGCACACGTCCAGCCTCAAATCTAATATTTGACCATGAACTGAACTCTTGTTGTTAATTTCAAAGCAAACATTTAGAGAGATTACTTTGGTACATACATTAGTTAAGATTAGATAATTAGGATGAAAATTTATCAAATTCACTTTGCCTACTCTTAATTATTGGTCTATCCAAATTCTTGTATCAAATTTTAATCAATTCTTTATCTAATCTACTATAGATAGCTTATTTATAAACACATGATTTGGAATTGCAAGATAATTGAACCTGGAATTGTGTTATGTACAGTAATTTATTGGATGTTACCATGTTAAATCAGTTTAAGCACAAAACCAGGTTTTCATTAAAACATTTTGAAAACATTTTGGTCTTAGTTTTATCCTCCTAATTGTAGGGCTGTAGGGCAATCTTCATAAGTTTTTTCTGCTAACTTTAATCCAGGCACAGACTGTGTACTTTTATATCTTAACAAACCTTTCAATTCCATTGCAACATGTAATTAGTTACATTTCAATTTAATTGCCAGATTTATAATTACTTAATCCAGTTGTGTTAATAATTAAATCTTTTTTATAATGATCTCATTAACTTACTTTCTTGATAGTCTGCCATTCAGCTATCTGGGTGAAATATCTCAATTACCTTCCTACCCTTAATTTTTGCACACTTACATTTTTATACATATTTATGTTGAAACAGATACTTTATGAAAATAAATAAATAAATAAAAATGACTTTGATTGCATTAGATCCATTTGACTCTTGATGAAATTCAGTATCTGAGTTCACTCTTCCTGGGAAAACAATAGTTTTTTGTTTTTTTTTAATGACCCTACCAGACTTTTTTATAATGACAAAAGTTTGATTTATTGTTACAACTCATCAAAAAGTCTTCCAGGATCTTTATGAAACAAGTCTGGTCATTGGTCAAAGGGTTTTAGTGCTTATTAGAAGGTAGATGGTTAAAATGTTTGTGCAACATAATTTGTATAAACTCCAGTGCCTTGGGTCTGGAACTTCAAAGCAATTTAGAAGCCAAGAAGAATTGTCATTGTAGTAATATTAAAAATAGATACAAATCTACATAGACTCTTGTACATTTGATACTTCCAGTTCAGTACCTAGTTATGATGGGAAAGTGGGGAAATTTGATGGCAAGATATATCACGCATACACAAATCTAAAAAAGTAGAACAATTTAAAAACTTGTTAAAGGCTATGTTTTTAAAATACACTTTCAAGTAGAAAAAAAAAGTGTTTTAGCTCCCAATCTTAGAGTTTTGATGTGCCTGGGTGTGGGACTAAATGACACTTTTGCCTGGAATGCACACACATTGTCAGAGCCAACAAACTTAAGAAGAAGGGCTATTTTCTGTGCTCCTGATTATTTTTATAAACTGCATGAAGTTAACAAATATTTGTTATCATGCTTAATGTTAAAATCTTCCTTTTCATATATTTAGAAAGGATGATGGTTTACTTCGAACAATGAATACTGACAAGGTAAGTAACTCAATCTTATGTATTGTTAACTAAACCTTATTTTAAAAATGTTGAATTCTGTCCTTAATGTTGAATCATCTTTTTTTATCAAAATGGGACTAAATTCCTGAATGAAATTTGTTTTGTGTGTTTTTAAACATAAAAAAAAAAACAAAAAAAAATAAATTTACTTTAGCTCTTATAATTTTAAAGCAAAATAAATAAAACCCATTTTACATTTTTTAAATTTTGTTTACACACCAGAAATATTCTGCAGCACCCTACTTCTATAATACATTGCATTGTTTCACTGGTTTATCTGAAATATAACTAACTGTGAAATACCTTGTCATGTCTTTTAAAAGCTATTGAAAACATTGCCAATACTACAACAGCAGTTAGATGCATTGCTTGAATTTGATGTGAGTATAACAAAAGAATTCTTTAATCTTTCTTTTGTAAATACACATTGAACTAATCCTCCATATGAAAGGTTACAGGAAATTAATTTCCTTTGATTTTATTTTTACTTTACATAAATCTGTCAAGTACCTCATTAGTGAAGATTATTTTATACCTTTAATTGTAAGATTTATGGAAAAAAATAAGTATGAATGATTAAGCTATAATGAAATGTTTGTATCTGTTCAATTCAGTGTACACCAAATGAGCTAACCAATGGAGTGATAACAGCCTGTTTCATGCTACTGTTTAAAGACCTTATTAGACTTTTTGCTTGCTACAATGATGGGGTCATCAATTTATTAGGTCAGTTGCTTCAAATCTTTGTTATCAGTTCGTTGACCCTTTGATAAGAAACCTTCACCTTTCATTTCATCTTTAGAGAAACAAAACAGATTAAGGCAGACATCATTCAAAGTTAACCACAATTTACTTGATCAAAAGGAGGGAACTGATATGTGATGGGGGTGATTTAAAAAAAGATGAAAATAGAAATATTTAATATTTTGAAATAGTCAAACTTAAATTTATCTTTTAATAAAAATCTATGCCCATCTTTGTATTTTTTCCCTCCAGAAAAATACTTTGATATGAACAAAAAACAGTGTAAAGATGCTTTGGACTTGTATAAAAAGTTTTTAGTACGGATGGACAAAGTCTCTGAGTTTTTAAAAGTTGCAGAGGTGAGGGCGCCATGTTAGTTAAAAACATTTCAAACTTATCTTATGTTATATGTATTATTTTTCAAACACACTTAAAAGCATTCTCCTTGAAAGTTCTTTTAATCTTAGCTGCAAGTGGCAGTTTTTTTTAATATTCCTATTCAAATATATATATTTTATTAATGTTTCAATTTCATCATGAGATCCAGCGTGCTTCAACGCAATATCTACAATTCAAAATGTTACTTAGTGACCTTAGTGTGCAATTATTTTGCCATTGCTAAATTATTTTTTTAAAACAACCTATTTTTTTGTTTTTCCTCTAGAATATGGGTATAGACAAAGGTGATATTCCAGATTTAGCCAAGGTAAGCTTTATTTGTTTCAGATCATTGAGTTTTTTGGGTAACACTTGTTGTTTTGTTGCTATAGGCTATCCCTAAAACGGAGGGTCTGCCATCAACATTATTTGTTGAATAACTTGAGCTTTGATCTAACCTTTTAAAAAAAAATAGGCACCTGGCCTTTAGATTAAAAAGACACAACATCTAAGTATTTGCTATTTAATTTAAATTGTTAAATGTTCAAGAAAATATATTTTTAACAGAAGAATTATTTTAAAAAATATTTCTCTATTAAACATTTCAATATTATTTTCGTAACTTTGAAATGTATGAATTTCAGTGCATAACATGTTGCTTAAAAACTCTGTGCTTCCCACTTGATGATGACAAGAATTGTTGTTGTCTACTTTGTCAGTGTTTGCCTTATCATTGAGTCCTTTAAACGCTTTCAGTAATTAAAAAAATACTGAAAGCGTTTAAAGGACTAAATGATACGGCAAACACTGACTTTGTCAGTGTTTGCCGTATCATTTAGTCCTTTAAACGCTTTCAGTATATTTCTATATTCTGTAGGCCTTCTCCTAGTTTTTGTCTCTAGGCATCCCTATCTGAATAAGTTTATGGGTTGTTGTTTTTTTTTTTGTATGTATAAATAACCTTTGATACAGTCTAGTTAAAATTCTGCCATATTGTCCACACTTTCTTACTTTGATTTAAACGTGTCAATGGTTAAGATGAAGACTTTGGCTCAAACAGTTGTAGTAGTGAGAGCTCATGCTCATATATCTTGTTATAGGGTGAACTGGGAGATGGGGACTCTAAGCTTCACAAGGTTTGTAAGGACTCAGCAAGTCAGGCAGGCTGTTGTGAAATTCCCATCCCTAATGAAATATCAAACACATCTATCTTACCATTCCTCTGAGGACAGCTTATTTGTTAATCATGCAAAATAAATGTCCTTATTTATTTGTGGGGCTTATACTTGAGAGTTTTGAAATGTGTCCGGTATCAAGTAGATTTATTACTTCGAGTTTTGACCAACAGGTGTTGGTTTTACATCAGGTTTTTTTCTTCTCTTTTAATCTGACTGTAGTCTTCAGGTAAACAGAATTAATTGCTTTTTATGATTTCTCCCTAAAATGTATTTTGATTGAACTTTGAATGACTACTTGCAGTTTCTAGGGAGCCTCTTTTGGGAGTAAATGAAAATATACCAAAATATCTTACTTTTTATTGAAATTTTAAATCTACTTGACAATTTAAAACTTTTTTTCCACCCACACCAGACAATAAATTTTATAAACTTTTATTGTTCTTTAAAGAGAGGTTCTGCTTTGTTTTGTTTGGTTGTTGCCATTTTAATGTTTTCTATTTTACTTTTATTGTTTTTTAAATTTAGGGTATGAAAGAAAATTCCTCATCTGTAAGTGTATTTTGCATAATCATACAATTTCTATGCATTAAACCCAAAATGTAGCTGCATATTTTTTTACAGTAATCAGCATCCTGTATCTAGCACAAGTTTTATAAACACAGAATAAAAAGAAAGAATTCTGTTTGGAAATTAATAAAAATTCTGTTTGTAAATTAATGACTTATTCTTAAATTTTGGAATATTAAAAAAAAAGTTTGCGCCTCACTTAAGGAATGAATGTCATCTGCAAAGTAGCACCTCTCTTGTACTCTCATTTCCTGGAAATACCCAGCTAAGCTCTTTCTTAGCTTTTATTAATTTTATTTCCCTTTGCTTATACCTGCATTATTTTTTTAATGCATAAAGTTATAGGGCTGCTGTTTTTGATTTGCAATCAGTCTAATTTCTGTGTGTTTTATTTACAATCTTTGCATAAAATGAAATATATATTCTTTCTTTAAACTTATAATGATAAATAATCCAATTGAAGTAGTTCAAAAGGACAGAACAATGCATTAAAATATAACCTTGATATGTTGAATTAAGTACATCTGATTAATATTACATGGACATACTTTATTTAGTTTTACTTTAAAGCTTTATTTGATTTAAGAGAGACCAAGCAAGTTACAATGTGTTTGAAATGGTTTTTACCCAATCTAATCACTCTAACTTTATCATCTTATTAAGTTCTTATCTATTATCAAATTATCAAGCAACTCAAAACAAAGTGCCTTTAAATAATTAGTGAAAGTTTATCGGAAAATCTGCCCTTTAATCATTACCTTTTCCAATTTGGCTATTTACTAGTTTAAGATAAAATAAGACCATACAATTTTGATTTATAAAATTGGGTTTCATATTGTGTATCAATAATTTTTTTTCTTCTCTCTGATAATTTTTTTTCTTCTCTCTGATAATTTTTTTTTATAATGCTACCCTTTGAATAATTGATTAAGTGTCATATTCTGTTAAAGTTAAGTATCTCTAATGGCGAAAAGAAAAACTAGAACACATTACAGAGATCTAATAAAATTTTTTATTTACATTCAAGCTGTTGATTATATTTGTTTTTTTAAATTAAATTACATTAATTTGAAAATACTCTCTTTTTGAGAAAAATGGTGTCTGTTACACAATTGCTTATTTATTTTATACAGCCTTATATTGTTAGTTCCTTTTATAAAAGGTCAAACTTTACTGAAAATTAATATTTTTATGAATTTATATTTCAGGCTCCCGCCAGTTTGTTAGATGCATTAGAGCAGCACTTGGCTTCACTAGAAGGAAAAAAAGGAGTCGCAACCACCCCAACTAGTACCAGCAAGTAATACAATTTGTACTAAATATTTAATGTGATTCTCTTAAACTATGCTACTTTTGACATTGTATGAAAAGCCAAAGATTTTGTGTACCAAAACTTGACCATGTCAGTCCCCATCTCATGGACATTGATTCAATAAATTGTTACAGTTTATAGAAAGATGAGCAATATTCTTTAGATCAATGGTTTACATAACTTTTTATTTCTTCGTACATTTATAGTTTACTTTTTAAGTTTTCTGTCACATCTTTATTTTAAGAAGGGAGAATTGTTCCATATTGTATATTTTATTTTTAAAGTGAGTTAAATCTGGCTGTACTTAATTTCAGTTTCATCTGTTTTATAAACTGCATCAAGAAGAAATCGACATTTTGTTAAAGGAATTTTAATTGGAAGAAATAGAATGTCCAATGAGAATAAATGTAATAATGTAAATGAAATGCCATAATTTTTGTCGTTGTCCCACCTGGTCAGACCAGTGGGCTTTGCCTCAGCACTGAACACAATGACCAGCAACACATTCAACGTCTCTGAAGCAGAGAGGAAGCGTATCTTGGAAGAGGAGAACCAGCAGTTACAGAAACTGAAGGTTAGACGTCTTAAGAGCAGCTACTTTGGTTAGCTGGAATAAACTTAATTTATTTGGCTTCTCATTGGTTTCAATAATTTCCACATTTAAAAAAAACAAACACTCTTTTTAATAGAACTGCAGCTCATGTTTGTTCTAACTAATTAATGTGCTCATTTAAATATTTGTTTGTTGGTGATGGTGCTTTGGTGTCACTGTTGTTTTGTCTCATTTTCTATCTGCTACATAAATAAATTAGTGATCCCTACTGATTAATGAATTATATAAAGAGGAAAAAAATGAAGTTATGCAAGTAAATGGTGAGTTTTGAAGTAGATAATTTTTATATTTGGAAATTGTGTCTTAAAAATGGAGTTTTGGATAGAATTATTTTATTTCAATTAAAAATAGATGTTTTTCACGTCATTCAATTAAAATATCTCCCCGTCAAATTTTGCTAGTTGAAAACATAGATTAAATAGCAGGTCCATAAGCAAACAGCAGTTCTATTTTCTTGTACTCTGTGAGATAAATCAATAATCATGAATTAAAACAATATCAACAAACAGGGATTGATGGATAACAAAATTGTAGAACGACTATTTTTTTTTTCTTTCTTCTGTAACATTGGTAAAGTCTTTGAGCTATTTTCAAAGTAAAAAATGTAAATGAGAGTCTTCAAATATTTAAATTTAGAATTAAATTTTAAAACCAAAATCCCATAATATAAAATGAGTAAATTTTAGAATTTAGAATGATCAATTACCTTATTAAGTATTCATTACACAAACATTTTTAATACTGAGGTCATTGAGTTACAATTGTTACAAGACACCTGTAAATTCCAACCTAATATTGATGATTCAAGTAGATTCCCAGAAATCATTCCTGTTCTTGAGTTTTTTGAACTCAAGCTTCCAGGACATCCTGTGTTTCAATATTAGAGTCGCTGAGCTTATTCTCCACTGCTTTTTGTCAAAGTTAAAACTAATTTGAACTGCTTACAAACTTTTCCATACAAATGTCTGTCAATAGGTTTGAAAAGCTTATACTTATTCCATTAAAAAAGCACAATGATGCTGTTAATTCTCAAATCATCACCTTGCAGTGAATTATTGTTTTACTGTAGAATACAATAACCTGAGGTTTGAAAAATTTATTTCTTACTATCACAATTATAAACTTCATTCTTTTATTATTATAAAATATTCTTTCTTTTGTTTTTCCTTTTTTTACCTGCATTTTTTAATTTTTAAACTTGAACATTGGATCTTGATAATCATAATAATACAGAATGCTATTTCAGGATTATGTAAATTCTTTGTTTTTTATATGTTGAATTAAAGAAAATGACTTGCATTTCAATGTGCTTCTTGTAATTCACAACTGTACTTGCACATTTTATATAATATGTAACATTTTCATAGATCCTGCCAACCTTTCGATATCTGCTAGGGAAGACTCTTTTTTTTTTCATTGTTTTGTTCAAGTTCCCTTAATGCTTTTTCAGATGCCAGATTTATTTTCACACTTGAATCCCTTTTTGTTTTACTGAACAGTTGAGATGTTAAAAAACCCCATTTGAGCTGCACTTTGAATGTTGAATTTGTTACAAGTACAACATTTTATTTGTTTCAGGTGGTTCTACAGCCTAAATCAAACCAGGCATGTCTACTTAAAAAAAAAATAATTTAAGGGTTCAATTTTTTTTTGCCAATTTAAAACATTCTTGTTCCTCAGCTAAACTTTGAATTTTGACATTGTTGTAAAGAATTAATGTTGCCTCACACTTGTTGTATTTGAAATAACTCAAGTCAATAACTTATAATAAATACCACTGGTAAAATCTGGGTGTGTATATCCAAACTGTTTTATTGGCCAGGCTGGAGAGGAACCTCAACCAATAGTTGAGGCTGAAGGCGGAGACACTGACAATATCTTTGTGAGTAATTTCTACCCATTTAAGCAACAACAACTAAAGTAACTTTACGTCCCCTCCTTGGCAGAGATGATCCCAAACCTTATCTGTCCAGTTGTTTGTCCCATTTCTTCTACAAGCTAAACCATATTTTTGAAATAAATTTATCAGCACCACTTGTAGCATTTATAAAAAAAAGTTTTTATACAGATTTCAGTATGACATAATTTCTTAATTTTGATTGATTCCTCTGTAAATGGATAATAATTTATAAAATTTTAAAAATTAAAGATTGCAAGTTTGTGTCAGAATACTCCTCATTACTTAAAAGATAATGTTGTTATAGCACTTTAGGAAAGTTGAAACAATACTGAACAATATTAAATTGAAATAAACTGACCTAACAAACTTCTTTGACATTGATGTACAGATCATCTCTGTATTAGACTAGTTTGACCATTTTTAGATTTGTCACCTGTAATTGTTAGATAGCTTAATGTCTCATCGATAGGTTGGTAGGCATGATCGTTTAATTTGATGAAAAGGAAAGTCCAATGAAACAAATGGTGTCTACATACATTTCATATTCGTCTTGTTGAAAGCATGGAGTTTAGCTTTTAAATTTCTCTTATTGAAAAAACCCTCATCCTACATAAATTAAATGCTACTGTGGACTTGAATAAATTCTTTGGACACATACCCTGCCAGTCGTTTTGTTGGATTAAATGTATTATATGTGGTTATTGTTGGATTTTATATGTTTGAACTCTCTCTTACTTAAACACTTCTATAAATATTGTTCCATACTTGTTAAAAATTGCTATTATTGAAATGTAATTTTTAGAGTTTAAAGAGAAGTTAAAATTTTTAATCAACAATGATTTTTACCTTGAAATTCTATTTGAATAAAAGAAAGTTAAAATTCTTCCCAAAACCATAACTATTTTCTGATAGCTTTTATATGCAAATGTTTATGAACTGTTTAAAAAAAGCCATCAGAGAAAACCATTTATCAAGTGATTAAGTAAAAAGGGAGTTATGTTTCATGTTACCTTGTTTATATAAATGTATGGCAGTTTTCTTATTTTAACCGGTACACTTTATTTTTCATGAATTTTGAAACAATTATTTCCATTATCAAAATATTAAAAATAGTTAATGATTATTATATTTATTTTGGTCTAGCAAATTGATGTAATATTCATTATTTAATCAGCACAAATAAACATTGTATAGAATGATCAGATTAACATTTTGAACTATTTTTTGAGGAGCTGGTATACAATGAAAGCAGGCACACATGAACAGTTACAATGTTTATTCTTACTCAACAAAAATTACATTAATCAATATTGTTTTAAACTTTAAAGATTTTTCTCAATGACTTTCTTGTAAAGATTAAACTAAATACTTTTGTTGTTCAAAAATATCTTTTCAAAATGTGAAAGGAGTAAAGATTTCTAATCAACTCTCAATTGAAAATAAAGAGTTGTTTTTTAAAAAAAAGATTGCTTTCTGACAATTTAATGAACTATGATAAACTCAATTTCCAGTTGATTTTAAAGCTATTTTGTTTTAGTTTTTAAAAAGTAATTCTAAGTGATGAGTTCAATTCTTTCCCATGTTGTCACAAAAACACAAACTAATGATTTGCATGCTATTTGCTTACATATCTTTATTTTCTTTTGGGAGCACTCCTAAACATTTATTGACAGTACATATTTTATCTTGTAAGCCCATTTATTTTTTATTAGTTTCTTTTTGAATTCTTTCTTATGGATTTATCAGGTAAAATCCATGGGAAACCACCCCATCCAACCTTTTAATTTATATTTTTTTTTATTAAAAAAAGGGTAATCTGTCATGCTGCAGTGACATTTGTTTACAGTCACTGGTAGAACTTCTATTGGATGTTAGCAAAATGAAGAAAAATATCTCTAGTTGTTCATTCTTAAATCTTTTTTTAAAAAAACATCAAAAAACAAACAAAAGCAATATTTAACTTCTGTAAATTGTTTATTTCAATAATACTTTTTAAAAAAATTTTGTTTTTCATATTTTCAACCCATTCCTAATGATTAAAAACACAAACACGCATTACTAACTTTATCATTAAAACTCTTTTTCCTGTCAATTTTTCAGGAGCAAAAGTTAAAAGAAGCGTCATCCCCACAACAACAAAGGGCTACAACTACCACCAACAACCCCTTCTCCTCGCCAGCTAACTCAGCACAGAGTGCCAATCTGTTTGGTTCACCCACAGAGCCCGCGCCTCACTCCACCAAACCCAGTGATGACCTGCTCAGCTTGGCAGGTAATCCTTTCATGGACAATGTCCAGAATGTGATGGCCACAGCTTATCCTCAAACAAGCAATCCGTTCGGCTCACCTGGCTTCCAGACCAATGGTAAATATTTAGCAAAGAGCCTTTTGATTAAAATCTTTTTAATGTGCAGACAAAAAAACCCTGATAAAATGGTAAGGAATGAAAGTGGGCGCTAAAAGAATTATTAAGTAGTTTTTTTTAAATAAGCTTGAAAAAAAAAAAGAAAACCATAATGTACAAATCTCTTTGAAATTATTTTTAAAAAATTCTCTCCTCTGTTAACAAAATCATTCCTGTACATTTATAGTACTCACAAAGTCCCTAAAATGATGCCTATGTGTCAAGTATTAATTATGTACAATTAATATTTTATCTTGCAGGTTTTGCCAGCACTTCCACAACCGGTAATATTTTTACATCAGATGCAGATTTTGCCAAAGCTTTTAGTAACGGGGGAACAAATACACAAGGTTAGCCTGCTATTCTGTTTGTGTGGACTCTGTGTTGGTTCTATATATTGTCAGTCCAGTGTTGGCTTCAGTCAAACTTCATAAAAGGGAGGCCATTGGGGAAATGAAAGTTTTAAGGATTGTGTTTGACTAAGCCTGCCAGTCATTGTGCACTTAATTATTACAGTTCCATTTCTTGTGTTCTTGAAATAAATTCTGAAGATTATTTGTTCACCCCACAAGTATCATTTCACTTTTATTTCAATTTTAGCTTTGATATTGTTTTGCTTTCAATTTGCAAGTAGTTGACACAACAGTTCAACAAATTTTTTGTTATTGATTTATTTATTCAGTTTTAATTAGGGGTAGTAAGTAGAGCATTTATAATGGCCAATAGAAATAATTTTTTTTTTAAATTCCCCATTCAATTTGACTTTTGTTTTGAATAACTTTTTTGTCTGTAATTATTTACATTATTGTTTAGGTATGTTGAACACATTTTTTTTTCAAAGTAAATTGTCCTTTGAAAATAAAAATTGTTTCACCTGTTTAACATTTGACTGTAATTATGCAAAAATATATATTTTTTTTTTTGGTTAGGAAATTTTGACTAATAATAGCATGCTATATTTGGGGTTTAATTTGGTTCCCATTTTCAGCCAATTGCTATAATATGATAGAGATAATAAAATGGGCTTGGCGGGGTGTATGCAGGTCAAAATAAGGCACTTGTCTACTCTTAAACTTAATGAAATGTACATTTTAAAAAAAAATAAAAAAATATACATATCTATTTAAAAATCAAGCTGTCAAAATTAAAAAGAAATAAATAAAGACATTATTTTTGCTTTGAATGTTAGCACTGTCAAGTGTTGTTGGCAGCTCCTATGAGAAACTATGACCTTATTTTGATATGCCAGGGAATCTCTCTCTCAATCCATTTGATTGGACTGGGCTAACACTGCACGTTTTTTTTGCTCTCTTCTATCTTTGACTCCATGTCTGCATGCTCACCTGTACGTTGTTGGTTCCACCTGAACCGCCCCTGTGTGTGTGGGTGTGTTGTGGGCTGACCTCTGGACCACCCACTACAGCTGGCTCAGGGTTTAGTTCAACGGTGGCGCCCCTTTCAGCTGCACCCCCAGGTATACACCATACTATAGAAACTATAGAGAGAACAAATCATGATCACTTTCCTTCATGACTATAACAATATCAAACTACAAGTACAAAGTCCATGTTGATGACTGAAACATTTCTGAGACTTTCTAGAGACATTTGTTAAAAAAAATCTTGATTTGACCCGACTGTCCACTTTTATTGTGTGCTCAATATGTAAAACCATGTCAATGAATATTAATTTCTGTACTAACTGCTGTTTTATCTAACATTTTACACTAATGGTAGTAACAGGTTCATGACAGTAATACTTAAAAGAATAATGTAAAAAAGTTAGTTAATGAATCTTAAGTAATAAGATATATTTAATGCTTCAATTTTTAAAAAACTTACTTGATTATGAATCCATTGGTTCATTCATACTTAAATTTATCTTTTAATCTTAATACTAATAGCTGATTGTGTTGTATGGCTTCCATGCTCATGTATTATTCATGTCCTTTTCTTTCTCCTTCTTTCCCTTGCTACCTTCACCATTTCCTTCGTGCCACCTCTTGGCCATTCATAGATCTGGATTTAGTCTCCCCCCTTGACCTACTGGACGGAGCAGGGGGGCAATCAGTTTCCCCAAGCCCAGGCTTGTCTGACTTTGGCATGGGTCAGTCCTCCCCCATCCCACCCTCCCCAAAATTTGGGGCCAACTTTTCTGGACTAGACAGTGAGAGCTTGCATGTGTCGCCTGTCCCCTCCCCCATGAGTGGTTATGGGATGGCTGGCTCTGTGGGGATGGACACAGCCGGGTTATTTGGAGCTCCCCCTCAGCCCCTAGGGCTTGGCATCAGTACTCTGTCTCAAGGAGGCACTTACTTTGGGCAGGCTCCTACTGGTATGATGGGTCAAGGTGCTAGGCCAGGATCTGGTCAGGGCTACTACCAAACCACAGGCGTGGCAATGCCTGTTGGCATCCCGGGTTCAATGGCACCCCGCCACTCTGTGGGTATGACAGCCCCAGGAAGCCCCAGTTTGGGTGTGGGTGGCTCCCCTGCAAGAATCATGACAAGGGGAGGTAAATCTCCCGCCACTTCCCTGTCTTCATCCCCTTCTGGACCAGGATTGGAAGATGCGGTGAAAGCTCTCGGCCTGACCATGTCCCCAGCTAAGGGAGGTAACAAAAGTATGGGTAAAATTGAGTCGCGTCCCTTGTCCCCGGGTCACCCTACCCTTGTGGCATCAGGTCAGCAAAGTTCACTTGGTAAAGGTGGAAATCAGGGGAGTGGCTTTGGGGAGCTTGGAGGTTTGGGGGATGTCCCATCTCAAGGTCATAGCACTCAGGAATACGAGATTGCGCAGTCTGGTCAAGGTATTACTTTACTTTCTCTCAATGTCTTGTGTTTCCTTTCATACCTTGATGTTGCATTCTTTGTTTCTTTACCCAGATGAGCTAGATATAGTGCCCCCAACCATTGAAAAAATATGTCATTCTGTTAAACATTATCATATTTTTTAATGAATTTAGTTAGTGTTTAAAAATAATTAATTAGATCAGAGATAAAATTATTTCAGTCCAATAATGGCTGGGGCAAACCAGTCCAATAATGGCTGGGGCAAACCAGTCCAATAATGGCTGGGGCAAACCAGTCCAATAATGGACCTGAATCAAATGCTTCTGTTACTTTATTTAATCACTGTTTTTCCTAATTTGTTTCAGTAGTTTTCAGTCTAACGCTTAATTTTTTCTATGGTTCACCCTACCACTTAAAAAAATAAAATTAAATACTTATTTTTAAATACATTTTTAGAATTGTCAACAATTCTTCTTGTACAAAATTTGTTTAATGTTGGTATGTAGACTCTGTCTTAAAAGTTATCAAAACAATACATTAAGATAGAAAAAATTGTGGACCATAGGAATATTTTTCCTATTTGAGTAAATAGATCCCCCCAAAAAATAAAGATTTTTGTTTTCACTAACATTTTGGATGGAATTTAGACTTAATTTATCCTTGACACTTTTATTTTTAGCTGCATGATCAAATGTTCATTTTGATTTCACTCTTCAAAGCTTCTAAGCCATTTGTATTATTACAAGTTATTTGGTGTTACAAATCCTTGACTTTAAATAGCCCAGGGACTACAATCCACAGCTAAGCTTCACAACAATGTTTGATATAAAAAAAACAAGCAGTCATGAGATTCAATGTTGACTCCGGAGACAGGGGTGTAATTCTTTTGGCTAATGGAGAGGGAATAGCTAACGCAGATTGACAGAATAGCTAAGGAAGATTGACAGAATAGCCAAGGCAGATTGACAGAATAGCCAAGGCAGATTGACAGAATAGCCAAGCAGATTGACAGAATAGCTAAGGTAGATTGACAGAATAGCCAAGCAGATTGACAGAATAGCTAAGGTAGATTGACAGAGAGCTTAGGCAGATTGACAGAATAGCTAAGGTAGATTGACAGAATAGCTAAGGAAGATTGACAGAATAGCTAAGGAAGATTGACAGAATAGCCAAGGCAGATTGACAGAATAGCCAAGGCAGATTGACAGAATAGCCAAGGCAGATTGACAGAATAGCTAAGGCAGATGAGTAGCTTGGGCTTTTAGGTTAAACATTCATTGATTTATTGGGATCTAATGTTTACTTTGCTAGTGACTCATCTTTTTAAAACAGTTCAACATTTTTGATATTACAAAATTTGATTTGGGAAACACTTTTTTGGATCAATATTTTACAACAAAAATAGCTGCATTGGGAATGGCTGTAAGACATTTGTGAGAAAAATATTCACCAAATTCGGTTAGATTGGGAATGTGTTGAGTTGTAAAATATTTTTGATGTGGATGGGTAGATGCCTGTAGATTGAAGATGTTACAATTTTTGTTGTAGTCCAACTCCTTTGATAGATGGCTCAACATGCTTAAATATTGTGACAATGGCTTTAATTTTTAAAACATTTCTATAACACATTAAATCACTTTTTTCATTCACAGAGGATTAGGAATTTTGAAAGATTTTATCATAAAAGTAGAATTTATTTATGTTTTTAAACTCATGTACACTTTCCATCATTACACAAAGGACATTGAAATTAACTATCACAATCACTAGTCATCAACTTCATCCTCATTCTGTTCAAGAATAAATATTTACATCAAACAAATTTTGTTTTGAAAATTATAATTTAATAAAAAAATGCTTTTAAAATTAAAATATCCAATTGTAAATTATTTTAAAGTAAATGGTTGAAATATTTCAGCTGCCTATCACTATCAACACGTTCTTACAAAAGAATTTAATGAGTAGCTGATTTGTTACATTTATTTTTGGTGAAGTCAGGACTTGTATGTATTTATTTTAGCAGAAATACATTGGGGGCAGGGGCAGATGGGACCAAAAAAAATAAAATAATATATATAAATTGTGATCAGCGTTCATGCTTCACTTGATCAAATATAAATGTCAAAATGAATAACTAAAGTATTATATACTATATGATGTTTTACTTTCAAAATATTCTTAGACAGTAATCTTTTGTAGTAAATGTTAAGTTTTTTTAGTGCATGCGATTTTATGTTTAATTGAATATATTTTACATTCCTCGAGCTCTTTAAAGTTGTTTCGTTATTTTGATCAGAAGTTTTTGAAAATAAAAATATTTATGAATGACCAAGTACATATTATACTCTATTTAACATTATTAGACATATTAATACAGTGTTTTGTAAATAAATGATCCAAATCTTCTTAAAGATCAGATTATCTAAATTGGACCTTGTAAAAACTGAGTTTCTTATTATTCATACTTTTATTTAAAAACTCTTTTTTTTTTAGCAAATTCAATGATTCTTTTCTAACCTGATCTTTGTGATACCTAAAACCTGGTGTATCTAGGGTTTGATGCCTTTGGAGATGTGCTGCAGCCGATGAACAAATCTTCTCTGTCTCAAACACAACAGCAACCACAGCATGCAAAGCCAATAGGCAAAGATTTAGACACTTCATTAGCTTCTTTAGCATCCAACCTAAACGTTCGTGGAGGAGCCACATCAACTAAAAAGTAAGTGATATGTATTTATTTGATACTTAAAATCGGATTGGTTTTATTACCGTATATACTCGTTCTATAACCCGATCGTTCATAAGCCGACACCCCCCCCNCCCCCCCCCCCCCCCCCCCCCTTTTGGAAGAGAATAGTATAGAAAGTGCAACCCGCTCGTAAGCTGACCCCAAGAGTTACCGTTATTTTTTGTTTCTTTGGTAAACAGTGGCAAAAGCGCGTACAGTAAAAGTCTTTGTTGAAAACGTAATTTGTTAAACAATTTATTAAAACATTCATAAAAATAAATAAAATTAATAAATAAGGTAAGTGCTGATGTTTAATAATATTTTATAGCATCTGGTAGAGCAGTCGAGTCTTGTAGAATGTAGAAAGAAAACTTGATGATCTACAATAACAACACAGATATTCAATGTACATGCACAAATCACCTATGACCCGCTCGTAAGCAGACCCCCCAACATTTTCTCCTAGATTTTGTCCAAAAAAAAGTCGGCTATAGAACAAGTACGGTAGTTTTTTTTTAATTTTTTTTTTAAAGTTTTTTTTTAAGTCCCATAACCTCTTTTTATCGAGGTCGTAGAGGATTCTAATGTTTCCAATAGAATATTCTCGGGCTTAATAGACACTGGCGGCGCCCATCCCTCTCCAGGTCAGCGGAGGACTTTCTAAGCGTTAGTCATTGCACAACATTTTTTTAGTGGCTTTTCGTGGGCTTGAACCCACGCCCCTCAGCTTGTGAGGCTAGCGCACTATTGACTTCGCTACCCAGCCGCCACGGTACGGTAGTTACTTTTTGATAAAAGGCTAATTATGGTTGTTTTATTTTTTATGTTGCTAAACTCAGCATTCTTAAATCTCAAGTGGTGAATTACAAATTTTTAAAATCAATTTTATTTGACTATAACAATCTGTTAGTCTGTGAGGGTGAAGTAACAATCTGTGAGGGTGAAGTAACAATCTTCGAGGGTGAAGTAACAATCTGTGAGGGTGAAGTAACAATCTGTGAGGGTGAAGTAACAATCTGTGAGGGTGAAGTAACAATCTGTCAGTTTTTTTTGTTAAAGAAACATTTGGTTGTTGCCTTATAAGTCAAGTTCTTGTCTTCTGTCAGTCCATGTCAAAGCAAAAATAAAACAAAAATGTTAAAATATTTATTTAAAAATATACATTTATAGATGATTGCTACATTGGTTATACACTCCTATGAAATGTTTTTTTGTTGGGAAAATGAGTCAACTGCTTAACTGATAACTGTGTATTGCAATATCACTGAAATGATTTATGACAAATTATTAACAAGAGAGCTTGTTGAATTAATTTTTGGTTTGTTCTCTTAACCCAACAGAGATCACCAATGGCAACCCAAAGGAGAAAGTAAACTAACAGGAGGCAATGCATTCCAGAGGCAACCAGTTGCCCCATCCACAACTACACCATGGGGACAACAGCCTGTATTCCAGACACCTATGGTGCCGGTATGGTCCACTTTACTGGCTAGTTCTTCTTCTATATGGGACAACTACTGTCAATTATTTATTATAATATGTTTAATGAAAACAAAATGCAACAGTTAGCTGTGTATAATTTGTTATTTAAAATATAGTTTTGAAAAGTTTTGCAGGCTACCTACTAGGTACCAAAACTTCTATCAAGAAATTCATCTTCCTTTACCATTAAGTTGATGATTTTAACAGAAAGTTATAAAAAAAAATCTTTAATCATATCAAGTTACTGACAATAGAGTAAAGATACATTTTAGTCACTATACCACACAGGGAACAGTTATGGTTGATGTCAATTTAATTAGCTAAATTGGTCAGACCAGTCAGTGTTAGACCAGTCAGTGTTAGACCAGTCAGTGCTAGACCAGTCAGTGTTAGACCAGTCAGTGTTAGACCTGTCAGTGTTAGACCAGTCATTGTTAGACCAGTCAGTGCTAGACCTGTCAGTGTTAGACCTGTCGGTGTTAGACCAGTCAGTGTTAGACCAGTCTGTGTTAGACCAGTCAGTGTTAGACCTGTCAGTGTTAGACCAGTCTGTTTTAGACCAGTCAGTGTTAGACCTGTCAGTGTTAGACCAGTCAGTGTTAGACCTGTCAGTGTTAGACCAGTCTGTGTTAGACCTTTCAGTGTTAGACCTGTCAGTGTTAGACCTGTCAGTGTTAGACCTGTCAGTGTTAGACCTGTCAGTGTTAGACCAGTCAGTGTTAGACTGGTCAGTGTTCGACCTGTCAGTGTTCGACCTGTCAGTGTTAGACCAGTCTGTGTTAGACCAGTCAGTGTTAGACCTGTCAGTGTTCGACCAGTCAGTGTTTGACCTGTCAGTGTTAGACTGGTCAGTGTTCGACCAGTCAGTGGTCGACCTGTCAGAGTTAGACCGATATGTTCATAGCCTCCGCCTCATTTTTTAAAAGCTCAATAATTTCAAACTTTCAAGATGTCTTTCTTTTAAAACAACGATTGACATAAAAATTGTAATTATGCAATGACAAAAAGTATCATAATAGTGGGTATTACAGCCAAATAGTTAGACTGCACAGAGCCAAAAGTTGAATGCATCATTGACTCAAATAAACTTGGAGTTTAGAAGCCAGTGTTAAAAAGGAAAACGTTGGTACTTCGGATTGGTATAAGTCTAACTTAGTATACATACTGTTTGGTATATGTTCAAGAGTTTGGAATGGATGAAGGTCATATACCGAGGTACCACTGTGAGTGGATTTTAGAATTATGAGTAAGGTTGTTAAGACCGCTCGTTTTTGAGGACCGGCTAACCATTCAAAAAAAGACCGGTTAACCGCTCGTCCTTATATCCCTAATGTTTTGAGAACTAACAAGAGAATGTTGTCGCCTCGCGTCGTCTGATGACATTAAAGCCC
>MUZC01001299.1:1028961-1040579 GCA_002072015.1 Radix auricularia
AATATAAAGCCAGTGACTGGTGTAAGCAATATAAAGCCAGTGACTGATGTAAGCAATATCACATTTTCTCTCCACAGATTTGACCGACTGACGTGAAGACAGAGACCACAGCCACAGAACACAGGATGTTCATGTCTTACTGATACATGCTTCTTGCTCTTTTGGCTTGTTCTAAACATTACCATTGGACTATCTTACGGGTAGCGTGCATTTTTTATCATTGATTGGTTACGTCATGAAGCCGCTGTCACTTAGATTTGATCAATGGTCAGGAGATAGTCAGACACACCTGTAGCAATCAACATTAATATACGCAGACACACCTGTAGCAATCAACATTAATATACGCAGACACACCTGTAGCAATCAACATTAATATACGCAGACACACCTGTAGCAACCAATAAATCTTGTAGGGTTCTGACAGCCTAAATTAGCTGCTACTAGACTGCAATCTATGACTGACACAACTGGTCCCACTTGGATTAACTTTTGTTGTCTGACACCACCAATAAATTATAAAGCTTGCTTTTGAATTGGTTTGTTTTTTTATGTCTATTCTTACAATTGAGCATTGGCTTTAAAGTGTTTCTTTTTAAAGAAAATGTAGTTCATTTGTTGACAGTTCCAATTTTAATTTCCTGTTTACTAGCACTAGGGTTATAGGGTAAGAATAATTAATCAACATCATTATCTCAAGAGGCATGAGTTCTCTCTCTGCTGTGTCGTATCATCGTATCATTGTATCCTATATTTTATCAATCACGCTAGAGCAAATGGCTTGGCAATATTTTAGAAATTCTAGATTATTGATTTTAGCCTGATGTGACCATAGCTGTGTTGTTGTTATGTAGTCAGTCCTGTTTATTGAGGGGGCTTGTCAGTCCTATTTATTGAGGGGGCTTGTCAGTCCTGTTTATTGAGGGGGCTTGTCAGTCCTGTTTATTGAGGGGGCTTGTCAGTCCTGTTTATTGAGGGGGCTTGTCAGTCCTTACAAATTGAGGGGGCTTGTCAGTCCTGTTTATTGAGGGGGCTTGTCAGTCCTGTTTATTTAACATTCCCATGTTGCAGCTAAGTTGGGTGTCATGTCATTGCATCAAATTGTTAGCACAGGATATAAACATACACAAGTGTTATTTTGGTAGAAAATGTTTGGGGGTGGTCAATTTGAAAGTGAATCCAGTTGTTTCTTGACGTATCTACCTTGAGTGACTTGTGACTAATCTAGACCTACAGCTTGAGTGACTTGTGACTAATCTAGACCTGCAGCTTGAGTGACTTGTGACTAATCTAGACCTACAGCTTGAGTGACTTGTGACTAATCTAGACCGATAGCTTGAGTGACTTGCAACAAATATAGACCTACAGCTTGACTGACTTGTGACTAATCTAGACCTGTGACTTGTGACTAATCTAGACCTACAGCTTGAGTGACTTGTGACTAATCTAGACCTACAGCTTGAGTGACTTGTGACTAATCTAGACCGACAGCTTGAGTGACTTGCAACTAATCTAGACCGACAGCTTGAGTGACTTGTGACTAATCTAGACCGACAGCTTGAGTGACTTGTGACTAATCTAGGCCTGTGACTTGTGACTAATCTAGACCTACAGCTTGACTGACTTGTGACTAATCTAGACCTGTGACTTCTGACTAATCTAGACCTACAGCTTGACTGACTTGTGACTAATCTAGACCTGTGACTTGTGACTAATCTAGACCTACAGCTTGACTGACTTGTGACTAATCTAGACCTACAGCTTGACTGACTTGTGACTAATCTAGACCTGTGACTTGTGACTAATCTAGACTTGTGACTAATCTAGACCTGTGACTTGTGACTAATCTAGACCTACAGCTTGAGTGACTTGTGACTAATCTAGACCTGTGACTAATCTAGACCTGTGACTTGTGACTAATCTAGACCTGTGACTTGTGACTAATCTAGACCTACAGCTTGAGTGACTTGTGACTAATCTAGACCTGTGACTTGTGACTAATCTAGACCTACAGCTTGACTGACTTGTGACTAATCTAGACCTGTGACTTGTGACTAATCTAGACCTGTGACTTGTGACTAATCTAGACCTGTGACTTGTGACTAATCAAGACCTGTGACTTGTGACTAATCTAGACCTGTGACTTGTGACTAATCTAGACCTGTGACTTGTGACTAATCTAGACCTGTGACTTGTGACTAATCTAGACCTACAGTGACTTGTGACTAATCTAGACCTACAGTGACTTGACTGACTTAGGTTGCTGTTGTGTGGGCCACCAAACAGCTTGTGTGACTCTTGTTGTGTGGGCCACCAAACAGCTTGTGTGACTCTTGTTGTGTGGGCCACCAGACAGCTTGTGTGACTCTTGTTGTGTGGGCCACCAAACAGCTTGTGTGACTCTTGTTGTTTGGGCCACCAAACAGCTTGTGTGACTCTTTTTGTGTGGGCCACCAAACAGCTTGTGTGACTCTTGTTGTGTGGGCCACCAAACAGCTTGTGTGACTCTTGTTGTGTGGGTGCTGTAGGGTGGCAAGATCTCAGCATCTCACAGACATGAAACAATGGAAGTCTTGATGACTTGGATAACGTTATTGCCATTACTTTGATTTGGTTAGGTTGTAGAGGCTTTCATCTTCTGACTTTTTGTTTACTGTGTAAAGAATGTCTTGTCAGTTTGAGGAAAGCTATTATGATCTAATGGATAGAATAACAAATGTGGTATTGTAAGATAAACAAAACTCTCAGAATTATTGAATCCGCACTAGGACAATCTTGATATTTCAAACAAACCATCCAGGAAATTTAGATTGACACTAAATGTTTTTTTGTTGTTGTTGTTTTTTAGCTTAAAGAGCAAATAACTTTAATTTCAACCTGTTTGATAACAATAACTTTAAATATCATGTTGATAACAATAACTTTAAATATCATGTGATGTATTGACTCTTGTCATAGAGATTACATTGTCTTATTTTTATTTTATTCTCATTGGAACGTCTTATTACAGACTGGTTAGAATGTATGTCCAACTATTGATTGATGGTAGTGAGTCCTTAAGTTTAAGAGATCTACTTAGTACCACCAATTGTCCAGTATTCCTTGTCATGGTTGAACATAAAACTAATTATATGTACGAAGAAAGCAGTATATTCCTGTCATGAATGTTCATTAGAATTGACCATCATTTGCCAAGAAGTGTACTTTGAAAGGTCACTTTGCCGAGAGCAGTCTTGTCTACAAACTGCCTTGAGACGTGTTGTAGTTAGCCATGAGATTGATCTTTTTTATGTTGAATTGAGTCCTCATGTCACAACTCCTTACAAAGTAAACTTAACACTTGGGACACCTTTTGAAAGGATTGACTTTTGTTGTTGGTCATGCTCATTTAACTATTATTAATAATGCAATACGTCATTGTTTACCCCATAAACTCTAAACAGCTTTTCTTTTTTATAAAAATAATTGCCATATATAAAAGAGCTCCATTAATTACTCATTTCTTTTGTTCTAAATGAGTCTGAATGTTACTTTTTCACATATTGTATGAGCGAGACAAAGACCATTTGGGTTTGGACATTCACATTTATTTCAACTATACAGTTATACAGCCCTGATTATTCGGTAACCCTCTTTTGTTATTAATATGCCATGTGTTGTATTGAAGTATTCTCTTTCCTCTGTTTTTGATATTTCTAATGGCTCATATGTTTTAGCTGTTGGTATACATTATTTATTTCATTTTCATAAAGATCAAAAACAGACCATTTTACATAACTTCAGAATATTTGTACAAACATTTATCAGAATGCTTTCATGTTATATATAAAAAACCCATCATGTTGGTTTCACTTTTTTTGAATTATTAATTTGTCTAAAAACATGTTTGGCTGAACCAGAGTATGTCATGAGACTATTGAGTACAAGTGTTTTCTGTGATATTCTCCATGGCTCTGTCTGTGCTGTTTTGGTGGCATCACAGCAGTCGGGCTAGAGCCTTTCTTTCTGCTCACACATCAGAAGGATGGAGATGAGGTTAAATATATCTCTTAGTTGTTTGTGAAGTTTGTGAGAAGCCTGCTTGTATATTTATCCAATGATAAAGTCATGTGCCACACTCTTGTGGTACTTAGGTTGTCATGTGATGATCATCTTTGATTTATTTGTAGTACTAAACATTGGGGATTGTATGCAATAAGCTAACATCTCACTGGCAATATTTACTTGTTCAATGTGTGGATCAATTGAGATTTATACAGCTTAGTATTTGAGGCATGTCTCTGTTGGAATAATGTTGTTTACTTTTGAACAGATCATGTGAGCCACTGCAGTTGTTGGTGGGTAAATAGTGGTTTGGTTCAGATTTTGTAAATAGATGATGAGTTACTGCATCAACTTTAGAACCCATTTGTTTTGAAGTTAGATTTTAATTTTCCCGCCCCTCTCCCCTTCTTTTTCTATTCTACTGTAGGATACTCTAACATAATGTTCTCATTTTCTCTCAATAATGTCAATAATGTATTAACGAACTAGCAATGTTTGTAGAGCACAGGGGAGCAAGAGTTTATTCTATTTGAATGTTCCACCATGTACAGGAGGTGAACAATAGGATCTACACACAAACTAACACACACGCTCTTAGTCTTTGTTATTGACTGTTGTTGTGTCAAGTTCTTCTACTTGAATGTTACCATGTTGGGGGTTAGACTTAGAGGGGGTGCTCATGTATGTTGTCAGCTAGCTCAGTTTGGTAGCTCTAAGTGTCTTTTCTTGAATTAATGTTTAACACTTTCACAAATAAATTAGTTCTTCTGTAGATTTCATGTTACAAAATAAAATCTAGGAAGTGACTTATTTTTGTCAAACTTTAGGGTTAGATATTGAACTTTATATGTATGTATGTATGCCATAGACTAAGATCTTAGTATGTGAACCTTTGTGTAGAGCAATATTTTCATATCATTCATTGCTTGGTGATAAGCATCATGTTAGATGTTGCTATATTTAGTATTAGTAAGGATGTGAATGTGTTTGCTCATGTCCACATTAATCTCTACCATTTCATTGACTCGTGTGTACAGGGTTAATAGAGGAGTTCAAACCAAATGGAAATTAAAGCAGTTGGGTCACAGGATTCTTTTATACATTCATCAGTCTTTTGGCTCCATTGGCCATATTTTCAGCAAAGCTTTTTACTATGAAAATTGCTGTAGTTGCAACCAGTGTTTTTAACCAAATCTAGAACTGAGACTGTGAGATGGGTTGTTTCTGGCACAAAGTCCTTGTCTTAATTTGATGCATGAAGTGAATGGCTGCTAATGACTAGTTAACATTTACAAGGGGTGACAAGGGAGAGCAATCCTCTCATTGAGGAGATTGTGCCATGCACAACAAAATGTTCTGTACATATTTGTGTGTGCTGTCAAGCAATGCTATATTGTATCAGTGTTGTATCACATTATAGCTGATTTATTATCAATTTATCATTTCTATTTTATTTGTATAGATTTCAAAACTGGAATAAAGTCATACGCAATTTTATCGATTCTTTGCTTTTACGTTTTTTAAATCAGACACTACACAGTGATTGTTGATATATCCAACCCATGGCTGGTTATGATTATTGATATATCCAACCCATGGCTGGTTATGATTGTTGATATATCCAACCCATGGCTGGTTATGATTATTGATATATCCAACCTATGGCTGGTTATGATTGTTGATATATCCAACCCATGGCTGGTTATGATTATTGATATATCCAACCCATGGCTGGTTATGATTATTGATATATCCAACCCATGGCTGGTATGCTTGTTGATATATCATATCAGTGACACTTCAGTTTTATTAATTGTTTTAATGACAAGAGCTGAATGCCAAACAAAATTAACAGGCAGAGGTTACAAATAGACATGTTTATACTTGATACCCTGATAATTTAAGGGAAGACAGAAATTTAAAAAAAAAATTTTTTTTTAAATAGTGTCTAGTTGTAGTTTCATGACTAACAAAACAAGCAACTATTCCTTTGTGTATTTTTAAAATAAAAAATAAACAAAATGAGTATACTATAATTTTAAAACTAAATATTTAGAGCCATTATAATCCTACAAAAAGACTGAAATGAACTCTTATTTGGGCCCCACTTGTTGAGATTATATATACTTTTGTTTTAGAGAATACTTACTGAAACTCAAATATATTTATAAATATCATAAACACAATTTTTAAAAAAAACAACACCACCAAGATGCGTGGAATATTTCAATAGACTTTTCACAACAAAGAATATTTAAAAGAATTGGTTATAACCCTAGGAAGCCAATATTGTAATTAGGCTCAAGTATTATACTTGTAAAGATCATTTAAAACCAAAAAAAAAAAAAAATTCATTTAATTAATAGCATTTCAAAGCTTCTCAGAGAGCAAGCAAACTGCATTGATACACGGAAACTTTGGGTAAGTTCTTCTAGTTTCAATCTTGTACTACAACAGCTAGTGGTTGTTGGTCAGCCGACTGCTGCATGTCAGGGAAATATCCAAATGGCTGTTGCATAAACTGTTCATCTGCCATAAATTGCTGTTGCTGCAGCAGCTGTTCCTCGAAGTACGCCCTCCTCTCATCAGCCTCGGCCCTCAGCCGCGCCATGTGTGTTGGGAACGGGTTTGTGTTAATGATTTTGTCAGCGAATTCTTCAGGGTCAATGAATGACGTTTTTGGGATCTCAACGGGCGGTTTTCCAAATGGTGGCTTCTCCAAAAATGTTCTCCGTCTTGGAATCTGGAGTTCCTGCTCAACAAGCTTTAAGAGTAAGAGACAAAAGTAAATAATGTAAGTTTACATACTTATAAGATAAGACAAAACTTTGACAATCCATAAGGGAGATGTTCTGATACTTCTCATATTTACTATCTCTTTAGCACTTTTACTTTTACTAACTACCTCCAGTTAATCTTTTAAAAATTAACAGATTTCTAAAGTAATGAGAGGACGTAGTTATTTGACTATGATTGTGGACTATAGCTGAAACACAACATTTTCCATTAAGGCCATTTAAGCTGGTGAGCCCTTTTTATAAAAGCCAAGTGACCGCTAACCCCATTAAAAATGAAAAGGCATTTTCAATTAGGAAATTCAAAATAAAATAACTAAAAGACTGCGCTTGGTATAAATATGATTTTATTTAAAATAGGTTTAATAATTAATTTAATTTGACGGCTGCACTATTAACCTGCCTTTAAATACACTGGTGTTTTTTTTTATGCCAACCTTATGTCATTCCCAACATGAATTTAAAAAAAAAGAAATTTAAAAAAAAAGGATTTGAAAATCCTCCCGTGAGATATTTAGACACAGTTGGAACTAAAATAATTGAGTATGTATGATACATACCACACCAGATTTGATTGAGTGTGATAACATTTTATTAAACAAGGTTCAAATGAAATAATCATTCCGTAAATCCCAGAATGCATCAGGAATATAATGGCTACATCAATGAAAGAATTGATTCCATGTCCATGTAATTTTTTCTTTGACTGCAGGCGAGTTCGTTTTCAAGGATTTCAAATGTTCATTTATTTCAATTTCAGGTTCATTTACCTTATTGCAGAGTTTCTCAAACATGGCAGAGTTTCTCAAACATGGCAGAGTTTCTCAAACATGGCAGAGTTTCTCAAACATGGCACAAACATAGCAGAGATTCTCAAACATAGGAAAGTTTCTCAAACATGGAAAAGTTTCTCAAATATAGAAAAGTTTCTCAAACATGGCAAAGTTTCCAAGATTTACTGTTCTTTTCCACTTTTGCAGCTGGGATAAAAATGCCCCGACGAGTTTATTGTAATAAACAATTTTAATTTGTTGACTTTCCCAGAAGTTTCAGGTATTTCTGTCTACTCTTTTCAGTTCAGTTTTGTCATTAAGATAATCAAAAGGTCTTGTTACTCTTGCACTTCAAGGAACAACTTGATTGCTTCCTTCAATTCAAAGATGTGATAGAGAGCTTTTCAACTTTGAGACTTCATTTAGATTACTGACTTACCTTTTTCTCATTAAGTTAACATGTCGGTTACTTACCTTTGGGTCAAATCCTGCCTGGCCCCAGGCACCGAAGTCAACGAGGGACTTTGTGTTGATTCCCAGCATTCGCTTCCTGTCATCACCAATGACAGCAATTATTAGTTATTACACATTATCAATTAGCAGCTTCAAGAAAAGTTGTTTATCATCTCCCATTTATAAGTTGAGTGTTACACACACAAAAATTATTTTTAAAATTTACAGTTAACAGAAAATAGCTTTCAGATTTTCTCTAACTCTAAGCCATTATGTTTATTTTATTAGTTGCTGGAACAATTTATTTAAGTATTTAAGGAAATTATGTCTAAAATAGTGTATGACTAAAATAGTGTATGACTAAAATAGTGTATGTCTAAAATAGTGTATGTCTAAAATAGTGTATGACTAAAATAGTGTATGTCTAAAATAGTGTATGTCTAAAATAGTTTATGTCCACAGTGAAAATTAACTTAAACATAATTTTGGTAACTTATAAGTATAAGGGAAATTTTAATTATAATTTATACATAATAAAATACTCCAGTAAATCTCATTAAGCAGAATGTGCTCAAATCTATTGCAATGTTTGTTTGTTTTTTCATAAAATTTTGTAGAAATTATTGCATTTTGAATAATTAAGCATATCCTTCAAATATATGATCATATTAATATTATAATTATAATAATTTAAAGATAAATAAATGTAGCCAGAGTTGTAGTTCCTAGGTCTTCAAAAAAACCTCATACCATAATGTCATAACAAGGTCAAAACTGTATAAGTATCAGCGTTCAGAGGATATCACATATTTTTTTCTAAGTTGAAAAAGTCCCAGGATGTCACAGGATTAGATTCTACTTATCTTGTTGGAATGTTCAAACTAGTGCCAGAATCAGTGATTTAGATTTTTTAAAAATATCTTAATTACAATTATTGTGGTTGAAGCATATTAAAATAAAGCTGAAAATTCAAAAAAGATATTGTGAAAATGAAATCAACAAACGATGGTGTGCGTTCTGACCACACCTACTAACACTAACATTGTTGCTGAAACCCACTGTACCCCACCCCATTACATACCAGTATTCAATGAGTAAATAAAATGAACCAAGTAAATACAAAAATAATTTTACCATGCAATATTAACAACCACACAAAAAACGAGTAAAAAAACAACTGCAGTCTTAACTGAATAAAATTAAACAGCATCATATGTATCTATTTATATCTTTTTTTCACTTTTTTCCTGTTACTGTGTACAGATGTATTAGAATTAGATTATACTGTTTAAGATTAATTATTTAGCTAAAATTTAAGAATGTGCAAGGAATACGTTTAGAATACGTTTAGACCACCTTAAATTATTTATTATTTATATGTGTTGTTAGTTAGCTCACATTAGGGGCCGTCCATAAATGACGTCACGCACCTAGGGGGGGAGGGGGTCTCACTTTTGTGACGATGCGTGACGTGGGGGAGGGAGGGGGGTTGGAGAAATGTGACGTCACATCGAAAGGGTAACTTTAAATAACACTTCCACTGAAATATTTGCTCACTTAAAATTTACTTAATGATTTTTTTTTATTCAGTGCTTCTCAAAGTGCCGGTCGATAGGCCATCAGGCGCCGGTTGGCGTAAGTTATCAAGACATGAAAATTAAATATAATTATAATTCTGAAGTTTAAGAACCCACAAGAGAACATACGAAATTGTTACCCTGCGTCCTTTGATGTTGTCATCAAAGCGTTTGTGATGTAATCGCAGCTTCCCGTTTGTACCACTCGTGGCAGGAGTCAGCGAACTTTTTTTTGTCGTTCCCCCCCCCCCCCCCCCCCCCGGAAACTGCGTATGGTGAGTTTTACAAACAGGACAAGTCAGACAAGTGTCTAAAAGAGATCTGAATAGGATTATATGTAGATATTTTAAGTCAAAACGACACCGAATATCCATTTGGGGGTTGGGGGAGGGGAATCTATTTGATACAGTAATAAAAGTTTTAAGTTTGATATAGTTTTCGATTGGTTTTTGGTCAAACGCCTCTGGTCATTCTAAATATAATGATAAATGTGTCCATTTAAAATTAGTCAAAAATATTCATTAACTTTATTGAATGCATCCAATTCTCGACATCGCAATTCGAGAGGAGCACAAAACAACTTTCTTCTGTACTCAGTTTTTAAGGCATCAATTTTAAATATGACAGAAAGGATACTTGATACAGTCAGATTAGGAGTATTGTCACTCGTGTCAATATAAATGAAAGTAGGGTGCATTTAGGTGTCTTCGTATAGTACGTAAATAATAAATCTACATAGATGACAACTTTAACAAATGCATTTTCTGGAAGGACCCGGTTCAATAGTGGGCATATGTTCCAAGCGTACACGTACACATGACGTATTTGAATATATCTATTGGAGTGTTAGTTGATGTTATATTTCCCAAATGAGTCTGCATTACCCCCAAGAATTCCCTTTTGACCCCAGATGAGGTAATTTACCCCTGTTCGCCGACCTCTTTCTTACGGGATGCCCGTCAGTCAATTGAGTGATTTTTAAAAAATACATTTTAAAAATATTAAATAACTTTTTTTTATAAACAAAGAAGTTAACAGTAATGATTTATAGTCAATGTCTAATTTGTATGCATTGCAATAAAATATAGTCTAAGGATGTTAACACATTTCGTTTTTGAAGGCCGATTAAAAAGTTTTTTTTAAAAAGGAGCGGTCCAATAGGATACCTCAATATTAAAATTATAAAAGTTTATGTTAACATTACTGTTAACCCAAAAGTAGCAGCAGCGGATTCTAGCAAATTTTCTATGCCCACAATGATTCAGCATTACCCCAAAAGTTCCCTTTTACCCCAAATGAGATAATGTATTGCTGTTCACAGTCCAATAACGGTAGCCAATTATTTTTTATAAGTTTATAAATTCCACAAGAGAATGCTACAATTTAAACACGCCTTGTCCATTGGTGACATTATATTTACAACTGTTGTGTGACGTACGTGAAATCCTAAAAAACAAAAACAATAAAATAATTGAAAAAAAAAACAACAACAAAAAAATACTTGTGAGATTCGGAGTAAAAAAAGTGTGATAATATTGGATATTTTAAAAATGTCGTAGTATTTTTCAGTCCTCAAATTGCAAGAATTACTGTATTTTGCGACGCATAAGATGACACCCTACTTTCCTGCACAAATGTGGGGTTTGTACGGTATTGGCCATTTTCCTCTTCCAACGCATACCTAATAATTTTTAGAAAACATGAGATGTGATATCAATGTGATAATTTTCAATCAAATGCCTTCAATGTGCATATACTTAGCAGGAAAACTGTCATTAGAATATCGAAATCAATTTGAGGAATTGTCTTGTATCTATACATATATTCCAGGTCTATCAATACAATGATCCTTCTAATATCAATAGTCACATTCGCGAGCTTAATCGCGAAGGTTAATCACATCAAATGGTTTTTGACATTACCGCTGCATTGTTCGTTAGCTGTCTTGCTATGCATTGGCAACTAAACATTTTTTT
>MUZC01001299.1:1065250-1081651 GCA_002072015.1 Radix auricularia
CCCCCATTACTTCGTGCTGCTGTTTGTGTCCGTTTTCTCAGCGCCCCCCCCCCGCCTCTCTTTGCACTATTTATGACGAGCAAGTCGGCGGGGCATGATACGCTATGCCTCATTCGTCTGACAATGTCTTCAAATCCCGCACCCCCCGCTTGTGTTCAGCACTTTTTCGCGATGCCTTCAATTCAGAGAATTTTTCAAAAATATCTTTCAAACAAATTTAGTAACAGTAACAGTGATGGTTTATAGTCATTTTTTAAACTCTTGCCTCACCTTTTTCGTTGGTGATGCCGACTGAGTGTCAACTCACGAATCAAAAGAAAAAAAAATAATATTAGCATAATTAAATACAGTTTTAGTCGTAACTGTAAGTAAGCACATAACACATTTTTACGACTGTCGCAGCAGCAGACGACCTGACCGGTTGTCGTAACGCTAGCCAAGCATATGTGGATTGGCTAGTGTTACGACTAGTCTAAAATCTAAATATTTTTTTATTTTAACAGATTTAGTCAACGTATCTGCTTTTCAGAATAATAACAAAAATTATTAGCATACTCATTATGATGTTTAAAAAAAAAATTTAAAAAAAATGAAATTTAAAAAAAAACAAAACATGACGGCGGCGGGATTCGATCCCGCTATCACTAGTGTCATATCATTGCAGAGCAACCAGACTATCACTTGATCTAGCGAAGATGATGAGAAAGAATAATTTTTTAAAATTATAACTGTTTTTCATTTAATGGCTCAATCTAGATTTTCTTTTAAACCTTTAAAATTCATTAATAAGCGTATCTAGTGATCATGATATATCATTATGAGAATTATGGTTTAGTATTTAAGTATTAGTAATAGCATATTTGAAAATACAGAAAATTGTTTACGACATGTCGTAACTTGTCGTAACGGCAGACAGCCCGGTCGGATGTTGCTGGCGTTACGACATGTCGTAGCACCAGCCACATCCGCGCGGGTTGTCTGCCGTTACTTTGTCGTAGCAGTAGACACTCCGAAAAAGGATAATAGTTCTACTATTATTTTTATCAAAATCAAAGTATTTTTAAGACAATTATCATAAAATTATTTTATATATATTTTTGGCCTATGCCTATATTTGCCTATATTATATAGCCTATATTATATTATAAATTATTTATTAAATGTAAAAATCGTCAAACCAATTAAATTAATATTACTAAATACGATGTAAATTATAGGCGACTTAGACTTAGAATTGAGATTAAAATGCGAAATGATCATTGTCATTAAATTTAAATGATTAGTGAGGTTTAAATTTAACTTTAATTTTAGTGACTAATTTAGTGTGATTGATTTTTAATTATTGCTAGTACTAGTACAGTATCCAGGATCCAGTTAGCACTGGCTTTACTGATACTGATAGCCTACTGAGTCAATGGTAGCAGTGGTTAATCGTTACTAGAAGCAGCAGTAGTAATATTCTAGTTCTTGTAATATTAATATTATCTTTTAGTACTCTAGACTCTAGAAGAGTACAATTTCTATTGTATCAGTATCAGTCTGTCCACAGACTCCTTTGTGAGTTGGTCACGCTTGGGGACCTCCATAAATGACGTCACGCAAATTTGACCAATTTTTCACCCCCTCCTAACCCCTCGTCACAAAAAATTTAGACCCCCACTCCAATAATGCGTCACAAAGCCTGGACAGCATCCCTGTTTGAAAATAAGTATGTTTCAAATAACTTTTTTGTCACTTAAGTATTTATTTAGTGTAGGTCTACATTGTAATATTGTAACACGCGCGAAGCTATGTAAAACATCATTAAATAAATTGTAAGCGAGTCAGAGGCGTCACTAGGGTTGGTGTCACCCGGGGCGGTAGCTCATGGTGTCACCCGGGGCGGTAGCTCCTGGTGTCACCCCGTCATGATTTAAACCATATAACTCCTCCGAGTTTTCCAGTGCCAAATAACGGGAATATATAGAATTTTACTGTCTGGTGTCACCCTCCTGATGGTGTCACCCGGGGCGGCCCGCCCCCACCGCCACCCCCTCGCCAGTGCTTCTCAAACTTTTTCTTATTTGATGACCGGCTGGAATTTTTCCATATCACCAAGTACCGGTGCATTCTTTTCCCGTTTTGACGTGATTTTCCCTGAACTTACGTGATAGCGAAATGAGCCCCTACATGGCCTAAGCCTAAAGCCCTATAAGATTAAGTATGAATTCAGCTTGTTTTATAAAATATTAATTTTTAAACTTATGTTTAGTTGCCAAGACATAGCAAATTAGCAAAACAGGTAACGAACAATGCAGCGATAATGTCAAAAACTAAAACCCTTTGATTTGATAAACCTTCAAGCTCGCAAATGTGAGTATTATTATTGATATTACAAGGATCATTTCATTGTTGATAGACCTAGAATATTTAGATAAAGAACGATTCCTCAAATTAATTTCAATCTTATAGTGACAGTTTTCCTGCTAAGTATGTGCACGTCAAAGGCATTTGATTTAAGGGGCCGTCCATAACTGACGTCACGCACCTAGGGGGGAGGGGGTCACACTTTTGTGACGATGCGTGACGAGGGGGGAGGGGGGCTGAAGAAATGTGACGTCACATCAAAAGGGTAACTTTAAATAAAAACTTCCACTGAAATATTTGGTGGCTTACAGTTTATTTTATAACTTTTTTTTTCTTTTTAAAACCATCAATGCTTCTCAAAGTGCGGTCGGTAGGCCATCAGACTCTGGTTTGGCGTAAGTTATCAAGAAATCAAAATTAAATCTAATTATAATACATGTACTTAAATTTGAGAACCCACAAGAGAACGTATGGAATTGTTACCCAGCGTCGTTTGATGCTGACATGAAAGCATGTGTGATGTAGCCGCAGCTCCGTTTGGTTCTCTTACGACAGAAGTCGGCCAACTTTTTTTGCCCATTATCCCACAATTTCAAGTATATTTGTGTGTTACCCCCACATCCCTCCCCAGGCTTGAGGAACTTCTTACATTCCCACATGAGTCGGGGATCTGGGGGAATGGCGTAAGCCCCCCCTCCCATATGCAGCTGGTGATTTTTAGAATCATGATATATGTGTAAAAATGATGCGAATAGTATTATGTGAAGATATTTTAAGGCAAAACATGGAATATTCATTTATTTATTTATTATTATTAATAATTAATTTTTTTTTTGTTGGGGGGGGGGTGTGTGGGTGGTAGGGGAGGAATCTATTTGATAAAATGATACACGTTTTAAGTTTGATATAATTGTTTGATTGGTTTTTTGGTCTAACGCCCCTGTCCATTCTAGATATAATGATAAATGTGCCTATTTAAAATTAGTCAAAGTATTAATTAACCTTATTTGATACAATTCTTGACATCGCAATTTGAGTAAGCACAAAAAAACTTTTCTCCTTAGCTCAGTTTTCAAGGCATTCAAGTACTTCAGTTTAAGAGTATTATCAGTAAATGAAAAATTGTAATGTAATTCACATATAAATGAAATAATTAAAAAATCTAAGCAAACTTTAGGCTTTTAAAATATACAAATTTACAAATACAATAAGTTTGAATAAGAACACACAAAAGCTGCTACCTTACATTAATCTTTAAACGTTTTATGACATTCTTATGTTGTTTTTTTATTGTCCATTTCACTTAATTTGATACAAATACAAGTAATAAAAGATACATTCTGTACTAGAATATCTAACAAAAGTGACCCATTTATTTTTAGGATTAGATTGAGAGTAGATCTAACTATTATTTATAAAATGAAAAGTATCCTTAAAATTATGTTTTGTTAAATGATACTTCCCTTCCCTTACTCCAATTATAATTTTTAAAAAACCAATTGCATTTCTAGCTGCGAAACATGTGTTAGGGGTAGGAGTAGGATCGATCCAAATATCGTAGATATAAAATTGTCGAAATATATAATATAAATATTATATAGTGAATGAGGCCATAAAAAACCCTTCTTCAAATTCTAAATAATAAATATGTAGACTAATCAGTATTCAGTCGCTATCCACAGAGAAAGGGAATTTTTTAATTTTGAACTTTACGGGAAGTTATAGAAAGACGTTCTGAGACAGGCAATAAAATCCTGCTTGCAAGTTGCAATGCAAGGCTTCCACATCAATAAACGTTTTTCAAGGGAAATTTGTATAGGCCACATTGATTTCTTGCTGTAAATTACAAAACACAGTTTAAAATACAAGTCATAAAATATGTTTTGAGTGTCCAGTAATGACTTAGTAATGACTAAGGAATTTGATATAATTCTAACAGAGAAAGAAGTTTGGGTTATTTGGAAGTTTTATGACATGTTTGGCCAATGTGGCAATTTGTCACGTGTCTTTTTAAAAACTTGGTTAGAGTGGCAATCAGCGAATCTGTTTAAGTATAGATGGTTTTCATTAATATTCATGTTGTGCAGGACGGGAGTCAATTTTAAAAAAGTCAAAAGTCTGCAATTCTAAAAGCCTCTGCTGAAGTTTTAGACGCCATAAAACAACTAAGACCAAAGGTCAAAGGCAAAAGGTCAAAAGGTTTTCCTCAGCAATCAGAAAAGAAAATATATCTAAATAAAAACTAAGCTGTGGTGCTAGGTAGGGGCCGTCAATATATATGGACAAAGTATGTACACCCTGCAGTATGTACACCCTGTAATATGTACACCCTGTAGTAAGTACACCCTGCAGTATGTACACCCTGCAGTATGTACACCCTGCAGTATGTACACCCTGCAGTATGTAAAACCTGCAGTATGTACACCCTGCAGTATGCACACCCTGTTACTTACACCAGTGTTTGTAATTTCTACAAAAAGGGACCTTCCATAAATGACGTCACCCGATTTTGACCGTTTTTTTTTACCCCTTCCCCCATCATCAAATTTCGTCATAAAAACTTACACCTCCTACCAATATGACGTCACAACGTAATGCGCCGCCCCCAATTTAAAAATGAGCATAATAATATTCAAATTCAGTTTTTGTCATTTAAGTATGAATACATTGTATCTCTGCACTCTAATATTGTAACTCTGCACTCTAATATTGTAACTCTGCACTCTAATATCGTAACTCTGCACTCTAATATCGTAACGCGCGTGAAGCTATGTAAAACGTCGTTAAATAAATTGTCAGCAAACAAATATTTAAGTGGATCTTTTATTTAGAATTGTGGGTTTTGATTTTTTCGACGCATTTCTTTAACCCCCCTCCCTCCCCATCGTCCCAAATTTGTGACCCCCTCCTTCAGGTGTGTCACTTATGGACTACCCTTAAAACTAAAACCAAGATAATGTAACAAGCACGGAACACGAATCCTAATTGTCGCACATTGGATTCCCGCCTAAACCCGATCAATACAAAAGTAACGGGTGCCTGTTGTTGGAGAGCGGTGGGCCATTTACACACCGACTCAACAATACAACAACCGGGAGATCGAACTGTTGAAGTTATTCTCATAAAACGGCCGCTGCCGTTAGAACCAACGTGTTGACTGATTGCTGTAAAGCGGGCGGTAGACCCCGCGGCTTTTCTTTGATAGTGCTTTAACTGTATCGCTTACACACGAAGGGAATTCTTCCAAATTTATTTGTGTGAAAACCAAACGCTCATGTAAAAACAAAACAACTTAGCACAAATAAATAAATACATCAATTTCGAGTGTGATGATGGCTGATTTAGATTTATCAACAAAGCCTCAGTTTCGAACTAGTGGAGTTCCGGTGAGTGCAGTTTAAAATAATAAACACTAACAAAAGTTATTATATAACTATATAGGCTAATATATAATAGTTATAAGTCACATGACCATACTAATTATGAGTAAAAGACACAATAGACATTCAGTTCGCTGTATCTCGTGTTTGTAACTTCTCAATAACTCGCGATGATAAATCTACCACCGCTATTAAGGGGCCGTCCAAGAATGACGTCACGTTATTTTTTCCGATTTTATACCCCTCGCCTCGTCACACATCGTCACAAATGTGGGGACCCTGCCTCCCCTGGTGCGTGACGTCATTATAGACGGCCCCTAATTCTATTGTGCCATAGTTTATATCTACTGTCTTTTAACATTTTTATTTCTCTCTTCTTTTAATCACTCGGATGTTAAACAATGCAGAAACGTGTTTAAAAAATAATTATACGTGCATATATTCGGCATCCTTCCGTCTCGCGAGATGATGGTGCATCACCGTTGGGTTGGGGTGCATTTTCTCGAGTGGCTGTGCAGTCCTATCCTTGAGTGTCAGTCTTTACCACAGTTTTTACACACGAGTTCTGTGCTTCCAAATGTTTTGGCCTTTCTCCTAACTCTTCTGTCTGCAGCCTCCTCCATTCTTCGCTCCTCGGCTACTATGACGCCCTCTTTGACAACTGTGCGCCACATAGATCGGTCTTCTGCCTTACACTCCCAGTCACTTGTATGTATTTTGGCTGCTTTCATGTCCCTTTGACAGACATCTTTAAAACGCAAGCGTGGGCGACCTGTTTTCCTCTTTCCCGAAGCAAGTTCACCATATAGGATGTCCTTTGGGATGCGGCCGTGGCTCATTCTTTTAACATGTCCTAGCCACCTTAGGCGTCTTTCACTAAGAATTGAATTGAGAACATGCTTTGGATGTGGTGGTCGAGAGGTAGCGCTCTCGACTGTCATACCGATGGTCACGAGTTCGAATCCACACAAAGGTGAGGATTTGTTCTCGGGGCCTGAGGAGTCCCCGAGTCACCCAGCTCCGAATGGGTACCTAACTAGACAATAGTTAGGCGGCTGGGGCAATGCGTGGAACCCCTATAGCCGTGGCCTGTGACCGCTGCATCACTTGCCAACAGATCATCTCTCATGGTCTGTGGACGCAATTATCTTCTGCATAGAAGGAGCGTCTGCATATCTAAGATAAATTTTACGTGTTAGGACCTCACTATTAGGCACTTTGTCTTCCCATTTAATACCAAGGATGCGACGCAAGCATCTCAAATGGAAGCTATTAAGCTTGCGCTCTTGGGATGTATAAGTGGTCCATGTCTCGCTCCCATATAGTAGTGTACTGATGACACAGGCTCGATAGACGCACAGTTTGGTTTTCTCCGTTAGTTTGGTGTTTTGCCAGACCCGCTTATTTAGTTTAGCCATTGTTGCGGCTGCCTTGCCAATTCTGCTGTTTATTTCTTCTTCAATGGACAGTGTATTGGAGACCTTGGACCCCAAGTAGGTGAAGCTGTCCACAACCTCCAAGTTTTCATTATCGATATTTATGGTAGGATGAGGTCGAGTGTCTTGGGCCATGATGTTTGTCTTTTTCAAGCTGATTTGCAGACCAAATTCTTTGCAGGCATTGGAGAAGCTTGACACGAGTTGTTGTAAACCAGATTCTGTGTGTGCTGTTAGTGCCGCATCATCCGCAAATAGTAGCCCTCGAATTAGGACATCCGTCGTTTTGGTCTTGGCTCGGAGGCGGGCAGTGTTGAAAAGTCCTCCATCAGCTCTGGTGTGTAACCAGATTCCCTCACTGCTATCCTTGAATGTGTATCGAAAAAGTACAGAGAAGAATATTGTGAAAAGTTTTGGTGCGCAGTGCAGATAGTGGCCGTCAATAAATGACATCACGGGATTTTGGTAAAATTTTACCCCCTCCCCCCTTTTTCGTCACAGTTTGTCAAAAAAACTTAAACCCGCCTCCAGTATAACGTCACAAGGCTTTTGAACCCCCCCCCCTCCCATATAAAAGCCGTATTTTCTAATTGATACAGAGCATGTTTCAAAACACTTTTATGCCATTTAAGTATGGACTAAGTGTAAGCTTGCATGCACTCTAATATCTTAACAGGTATGAAGCCTTGTAAAACTCATTTAATAAATTGCAAGCAATCAAATATTTAAGCCCTCCCCCCGTGGCGAGCGACACCATTTATTGACGGCCCCTTAACACTTGTATGTTCGCAGAAGGCTTATCACTTATTTAACTCCCTGATTAGTCGAGGGAAAGCTTTTCCCTTATTTCACTCCCTGATAAGTCGAGGGAAGGCTTTTCCCCTATTTTACACCCCTGATTAGTCGAGGGAGAGCTTTTCCCATATTTCACTCCCTGATTAGTCAAGGGAAAGCTTTTCCCCTATTTCACTCCCCTGATCAGTGGCGGCGTTAGGTAAGCGCGGGGCCTAGTGCCAGTAATGACCCCGCGGGGCCAGAGTCCTAGTAAAGATTGCTAAGCATCAGTATGCTATGGTATTTAAAAATATGAAATATCTTGATTATTGTGTAATTTTAATACCGCGTGTCACCTTTTTATTAAATTATTACAAGTTAATTATTTTATCTGGTCTATAAACAACGGTTTATTCTTATCGAAAAATGACATGCCGGTTACTACGTGATTTAAAATGCAATTTATTGGCAGACATATTGCAAAATAATGCGTTTTGCTAATTGAAAGTGAACTGTGGATGTCGACATGCAGGATACCTTGACCCTAACTTATTACAATAGCGAATCACGTATTATTAGCCATGCGGTAATTAACATTTGACAGACATGCATGTTTTATGACTGTTTTCTACTAATAGATGTCAAGTTCCGTGGTTTCTTCTTATGCACAGTTAGTAAACCACTTACCACTCACAGACGAAAGTTCTCTTTTCTTGCCTTCCTGGCGGAGAATTCGTTGATCAGATTTTTGTAGTCCAAATTTGTGGCAACGTCTTTTTCGATTGATAGAGTTGCCAGACCGCAAAGCCTCTCTTGAGACATGGTTGATCTCAGATAGTTTTTGATTAACTTCTTGTTTATCTGCTTGTTTTGGAAAGTACTTATCCAGTGCTCCCTTTTGACTTCTGTCTAATTCTTCTCTTAGCTTGCGTTTTTTTTTTAGCTTTTTCTGCGCCTGAGTCATATTTGCGAAATCTATCGCGATCTCTTCCACTCATGTTGATATCGTTCAGAGAAATCACTTTGATGACGCTAATTAATGTTTACGATCGCACCACTACCGAGACACTGCCAATCCGATGACACAGTTTTCTAAATATAACTATTTTAGTAAATCTATTGTGAATGACGTGTACACAAAAAAGGGGATTGGCTGAATGGTACATCTGACCTATTTTCCGCTAACTGTCTAATGCTTTCAAAGACGTCTAGAGCTACGCTACGGAATTTGACATTTAAAAAGGATTACAAGAGTGCCTCTTTCGTTTCTTTGCAATCGTCTCCAGCATACGTTCTACCATCCACTCTTTGGTTCTACATGTATAGGCTATTAACCAGGACGAGACATGTTCAGGACCGAAACGCGGGCCTACCTAAGCGCGGGGCCTGGGGCAATCGCCCCAGTTGCCATCCTCAAACGCCGCTCCTGCCCCTGATTAGTCGAGGGAAAGCTTTTCCTCTATTTCACTTCCCTGATAGTCGAAGGAAAGCTTTTCCCCTATTTCACTCCCCTGATAGTTGAAGGAAAGCTTTTCCCCTATTTCATTCCCCTGATAGTTGAAGGAAAGCTTTTCCCACTATTTCACTCCCCTGATAGTCGAGGGAAAGCTTTTCCCCTATTTCACTCCCTTGATAGTCGAGGGTAAGCTTTTCCCCTATTTCACTCCCCTGAAAGTCGAAGGAAAGCTTTTCCCCTATTTCACTCCCCTGATAGTCGAAGGAAAGCTTTTACCCTATTTCACTCCCTGATAGTCAAAGGAAAGCTTTTCCTCTATTTCACTCCCCTGATTAGTCGAGGGAAAGCTTTTCTTCTATTTCACTCCCCTGATAGTCGAAGGAAAGCTTTTCCCCTATTTCACTCCCCTGATAGTTGAAGGAAAGCTTTTCCCCTATTTCACTCCCCTGATAGTCGCGGGAAAGCTTTTCCCCTATTTCACTCCCTTGATAGTCGAGGGAAAGCTTTTCCCCTATTTCACTCCCCTGATAGTCGAAGGAAAGCTTTTCCCCTATTTCACTCCCCTGATAGTCGAAGGAAAGCTTTTACCCTATTTCACTCCCCTGATAGTCGAAGGAAAGCTTTTCCCCTATTTCACTCCCCTGATAGTCGAAGGAAAGCTTTTCCCCTATTTCACTCCCCTGATAGTCGAAGGAAAGCTTTTCCCCCTATTTCACTCCCCTGATAGTCGAGGGAAAGCTTTTCCCCTATTTCACTCCCCTGATTAGTCGAGGGAAATATTTTCCCCTATTTCACTCCCCTGGTTAGTCGAGCGAAAGCTTTTCCCCTATTTCACTCCCCTGATAGTTGAAGGAAAGCTTTTCCCCTATTTCACTCCCCTGATAGTCGAAGGAAAGCTTTTCCCCTATTTCACTCTCCTGATAGTCGAAGGAAAGCTTTCCCCCTATTTCACTCCCTGATAGTCGAAGGAAAGCTTTTCCCCATATTTCACTCCCCTGATAGTCGAGGGAAAGCTTTTCCCCTATTTCACTCCCTGATAGTCGAAGGAAAGCTTTTCCCACTATTTCACTCCCCTGATAGTCGAGGGAAAGCTTTTCCCCTATTTCACTTCCTGATAGTCGAAGGAAAGCTTTTCCCCCTATTTCACTCCCCTGATAGTCGAAGGAAAGCTTTTCCCCCTATTTCACTCCCCTGATAGTCGAAGGAAAGCTTGTCCCCTATTTCACTCCCTGATAGTCGAAGGAAAGCTTTTCCCCCTATTTCACTCCCCTGATAGTCAAAGGAAAGCTTTTCCCCCTATTTCACTCCATGATAGTCGAAGGAAAGCTTTTCCCCCTATTTCACTCCCCTGATAGTCGAAGGAAAGCTTTTCCCCCTATTTCACTCCCTGATAGTCGAAGGAAAGCTTTTCCCCCTATTTCACTCCCCTGATAGTCGAAGGAAAGCTTTTCCCCCTATTTCACTCCCCTGATAGTCGAAGGAAAGCTTTTACCCCTATTTCACTCCCCTGATAGTCGAAGGAAAGCTTTTCCCCCTATTTCACTCCCCTGATAGTCGAAGGAAAGCTTTTCCCCCTATTTCACTCCCTGATAGTCGAAGGAAAGCTTTTCCCCCTATTTCACTCCCCTGTTAGTCGAAGGAAAGCTTTTCCCCCTATTTCACTCCCCGATAGTCGAAGGAAAGCTTTTCCCCCTATTTCACTCCCCTGATAGTCGAAGGAAAGCTTTTCCCCCTATTTCACTCCCTTGATAGTCGAAGGAAAGCTTTTCCCCCTATTTCACTCCCCTGATAGTCGAAGGAAAGCTTTTCTCCCTATTTCACTCTCCTGATAGTCGAAGGAAAGCTTTTCCCCCTATTTCACTCCCCTGATAGTCGAAGGAAAGCTTTTCCCCTTATTTCACTCCCCTGATAGTCGAGGGAAAGCTTTTACCCCTATTTCACTCCCCTGATAGTCGAAGGAAAGCTTTTCCCCCTATTTCACTCCCCTGATAGTCGAAGGAAAGCTTTTCCCCCTATTTCACTCCCATGATAGTCGAAGGAAAGCTTTTCCCCCTATTTCACTCCCCTGATAGTCGAGGGAAAGCTTTTCCCCCTATTTCACTCCCCTGATAGTCGAGGGAAAGGTCACAAATCACAGCTGAAATAATTTGGTGATTTATTTGCTAGTGCCACAGATAGTAGAAAAGGGAAGTGCGGGGATTTTTACTAAAATAAAGTTAAAGTCTACCAAGTGAAAAGCGCTGCGGAACCATTAGTACGTACACCCCCACAGTATGTACACTATTGGACACCCTACACCCAAAAGTGCGTACAACCCGTACTCCCTTGCAGTACGTACACCCCGTAATATGTACACCCCAACAGATGTACACCCGCGGTATGTAAATTCTGCAATATGTACACCCGCAGTACGTACAACCCGCAGTACGTACATCCTGCAATACGTACACCCTGTAGTACATACACCCTGGAGTACGTACACCCTGTAGAACATACACCGCGCATTTCATACACCCTTTAGTACATACACCCTGCAGTACGTACACCCGCTTTTCCCACTACACCATTAATTGTTTCTGGGTCATGTGACTTTTACAAATAAACCCCTTAATAAAAGCCTCACCTACCCGCTATGTTCTTAATAATTGTTTTGTTTATTTGTACACATTATTGAGGTCGGGACTGTTAAACTATTAGTACATAGATAAAATGAGGCCACACTTCGAACCGTAATTCTTTCAGATAATAAAACTAGCGGCATTGTTCATTGATCCCAGGTGATCGAAATCTTGCTGTCTGTACAGAGGTGGAGAGATATGTGGCTGCCTGTACATAGATATGTAACTGTCTGTACAGAGATATGTGGCTGTCTGTACAGAGATATGTGGCTGTATGTACAGAGATATGTGACTGTCTGTACAGAGATATGTGGCTGTCTGTACAGAGATATGTGGCTGCCTGTACACAGATATGTGGCTGTCTTTACAGAGATATGTGGCTGCCTGTACAGAGATATGTGGCTGCCTGTACAGAGATATGTGGCTGCCTGTACAGAAATATGTGGCTGTCTGTACAGAGGTGGAGAGATATGTGGCTGCCTGTACAGAGATATGTAACTGTCTGTACAGAGATATGTGGCTGCCTGTACAGAGATATGTGGCTGCCTGTACAGAGATATGTGGCTGTCTGTACAGAGATATGTGGCTGTCTGTACAGAGATATGTGGCTCATGCCTGTACAGAGATATGTGGCTGCCTGTACAGAAATATGTGGCTGTCTGTACAGAGGTGGAGAGATATGTGGCTGCCTGTACATAGATATGTAACTGTCTGTACAGAGATATGTGGCTGCCTGTACAGAGATATGTGGCTGTCTGTACAGAGATATGTGGCTGTCTGTACAGAGATATGTGGTTGCCTGTACAGAGATATGTGGCTGTCTGTACAGAGATATGTGGCTGTCTGTACAGAGATATGTGGCTGCCTGTACAGAAATATGTGGCTGTCTGTACAGAGGTGGAGAGATATGTGGCTGCCTGTACAGAGATATGTAACTGTCTGTACAGAGATATGTGGCTGCCTGTACAGAGATATGTGGCTGCCTGTACAGAGATATGTGGCTGCCTGTACAGAAATATGTGGCTGCCTGTACAGAGGTGAAGAAAGAGATTTTTTCTGCCCGGGGACAAGAATCATATTTACGTCATCAACATACCTGAAACTCATTTAAGGCGTCTGGCACTCTAAAGAAAAAAAACCCGCCACGCAGCTGTTTAGGATTACCGCGCATCAAATTTTGTAGAATTTTTTTTTTTTTTTTAAATGGATGCCTTTCAACTTTGCTCGTTGACCAACAAAATTTAGAGGGAACATTGCACGTGGGAAACGACTTTGCTTGGTCACTGTGTCTGTGATACAAGGAGGAATCATGGAATACTTGCCATCGGCAGTGGTTTAACCAAACAAACCGCTACTTCATTAAAATTATTTTTTTAAAAAAATTCTCCTGCCGTTCCTACGCCCCTGGATGAGATCAAACAGTGATAAACTACGTCATTAGAGCCGAGACTGGTCGATGAGGCTAATTTGGTATTGGCATGGGAGTGCAGTACAAAGTTTGACTTCATTCATTGATCGCGGCTGTAGCGATGTTTGTGTGGAATTCTGAGAGGATAGCCAAATAAGAGCGTTCGCACATTGCTGCCAATGTCTTCCATGGATCTCATCAAATGGGAAGGTGGCTTGAGAAAATCTTTCGAGCTGGTTAGGAAGTTTACTTCAAGATTTTAAGATATCTAGCCAAGATATTTCTTACTTAATTCTAGTTAATTCAAAGTAAAATAAAGTTAAGCCGAAGTGCGTGATGTCTTGTTAAGTTAGCGAATGGCTTGTTGACTTTGTAATTGATGTTGTTTCATCTGACCATCGTGCTTAGTTCACTTTGATTTGGGGGGGGGGGATTAAGTTCGAGGGAGATCAGTGATAGAAGATTCATTTCACTATAAACACCCATACTTATACCTGTCAGCCTTAAATAAACGCCTACACTTACTCCTCTCAGCCTTAGATATACGCCTACTGCCTACAGTACTGGGAAAGGGACTGCGCTCTGTGTCCATCCTCCCAGGTGGCCAGGGAGGGTACCCTAAACTTCTGACATCATTATGTTTTATCCTCCGCGACTTGTATCTTTATTTTTTATGTTTCAGACGCTCCTTCTGTACGGAACGTTATTGCGTCCTACGTATATCTGTGGTTTTTGTTTAGGCCTGTATTCTCATTAGAGTTTTAAATGATGATAAAGTTTGGCTTTCCTGGTTTCTTCAGGCAACCCAATCCACGCCCGAATACCGGGCGGGAAGAAAAAAACTTGTGTGTGTTTGTTCTTGCATATGGAATAAGAAAAGTGTTTTTTATCTTTATGTCTATCTGAGGGTTGTATTAAGTTATCTTTGTGTTGTATTTCTATTTGAGAATTAATTGCTTTTTGTATAATTACTAATTTACTCTTGGTTCTTCTATCCTCTAGAGTTTCAAGGTATAATGGTTTAAACAATAGTGTTATAAAATCTCGGTTATACTTATATAAACGGCGTTAGTCTAAATTAGGTTCTTATTTGTTGATTTCAAAGCTGAACAATCGGGTGAGTAGTAGATTTTAAATGAACTAGCCGTGACAATAGACCTAATGTTATCACTCATTGTGAGTTTACTGTTAGTGTAGAACAAAACAAATCTCAGTGGTGTCAGCTGTTAAATACTTTTACTTTTATTAACAAGCATCCGTCCCAGTTGTTCCCCTTCTATCCTAGGGATGATTTAATGAGTTGTTTCCCCTTCTATCATCTGGATGATTTAATGAGTTGTTCCCCCTTCTATCACCTGGATGATTTAATGAGTTGTTCCCCCTTCTATCATCTGGGTGATTTAATGAGTTGTTCCCTCTTCTATCACCTTGATGATTTAATGAGTTGTTCCCCCTTCTATCATCTGGATGATTTAATGAGTTGTTCCCTCTTCTATCCTCAGGATGATTTAATGAGTTGTTCCCCCTTCTATCATCTGGATGATTTAATGAGTTGTTCCCCCTTCTATCATCTGGATGATTTAATGAGTTGTTCCCCCTTCTATCCTCAGGATGCTGTTAAAATGAACCAACTGTCCAATCTTCTCCAGGACGCGCTGGTCTCCACTGGTCACGTGCACCAATGTGCCCTGGTCAGACGGAAAGATGCTAACGTCAGGGCGAGTTCACTGGGCTTTAATGTAAGTCATCTTTGATTCTATGTACACACCATCATGATTCTATGTACACACCATCATGATTCTATGTACACACCATCATGTAAGTAATCTTTGATTCTATGTACACCATCATGTAAGTAATCTTTGATTCTATGTACACACCATCATGTAAGTAATCTTTGATTCTATGTACACACCATCATGTAAGTAATCTTTGATTCTATGTACACCATCATGTAAGTAATCTTTGATTCTATGTACACCATCATGTAAGTAATCTTTGATTCTATGTACACCATCATGTAAGTATACTTTGTTTCTATGTACACACCATCATGTAGTCATCTTTGATTCTATGTACACACCATCATGTAAGTCATCTTTGATTCTATATACACACACCATCATGTAAGTCATCTTTGATTCTATGTACACACCATCATGTAAGTCATCTTTGATTCTATGTACACACCATCATGTAAGTCATCTTTGATTCTATGCTCACACCATTATGGAAGTGTAAGTCATCTTTGATTCTATGTACACACCATCATGTAAGTCATCTTTGATTCTATGTACACACCATCATGTAAGTCATCTTTGATTCTATGTACACACCATCCATGTACATGTGTTCAATGTAACTAATCAAGTATTTTGGGTTTAATGATCTTGTTGACATACTGATTTGTACAATGGTAACTAATCCATATTATGAATCTATGAAATTTTCTAGTAAAAATCTTGTGTTAATGAATTATTTACACTGGGAGTATTTTAAATAAATTTTAGTGGTCCAGTCTTAGTTAACTCAGTATTGTGATAAAGTAATGGTTACAATTTGGTTAGACTAGAGTTACAGCTATTGGTTACAGTGACAACTGTTGGTTTAATTCCAGCTGTACCCGGATCAAGTCAGTCTGCTGGTTGCAGCATTCAAAAACCCGGCCCAGACAAGGGAGGAGGGAATTTACTATGATGACAAACAGTACAAGTGTGTCAGAGCTGACAAAAACTCTATCTATGCCAAGTGTGTGAGTACAAGTGTGTTAGAGCTGACAAAAACCCTATCTATGCCAAGTGTGTAAGTACACGTGTGTTAGAGCTGACAAAATCTCTAGGCCAAGTGTGTGAGTACAAGTGTGTTAGAGCTGACAAAAACTCTATCTAGGCCATGTGTAAGTACAAGTGTGTTAGAGCTGACAAAAACTCTATTTATGCCAAGTATGTAAGTACAAGTGTGTTAGAGCTGACAAAAACTCTAT
>MUZC01001299.1:1081755-1132595 GCA_002072015.1 Radix auricularia
GCCAAGTGTGTGAGTACAAGTGTGTTAGAGCTGACAAAATCTCTATTTATACCAAGTGTGTAAGTACAAGTGTGTTAGAGCTGACAAAAACTCTATCTATGCCAAGTGTGTAAACACAAGTTCCAAAGATGGTTTTGAGATTATATCCATATAATCATAGCATAAGATTATATTATTATTATCCATATACAAGAAAATAGTCATCACCAAAAATCGAATAACTTCCAAAATTTTATTTAGATGACACAAAACTTAAGCTACATTATGTTAAGCCTGTGTAGCAGACATCTCCAAAGTTACAAGTCTGTACAACAATAACTCAGTGTTTTTTTGGTGATTACCGTGTTTTTAGAACATTTTTTGCCAGTGTCTTGTCCTTACTTGCCAAGTATAAGTTCTGGATGTTGTTGTTTTTCTTTGGTGTTGACAGAATAAAAGAGGACTTGTGCTTGTAAAAACAGTAACTATGCTTATTATAGCAACCTACTCAGAGGCAATGTTTCCTAGTGTGTGTGTGGAAGCAGTTGAGAAACTAGGTGAGTACACTGTAGTTATCTCCCTTTTATTAAATAAAACATTTCTATCAATGACATGTGTAGTTATATATTGATTACATTATATTGACAGTTAAGATAGATTAGTTAGAGGGAGTGATCTGTGTTTTGTTTGTTGGAAACAACTAACACTCTTTTTATGTCTGGGTAAGAATTAAAAGTTGCTTCTCTACAAACTATTTACTTATGAAATAACTTTAATGAGCCAGGGGTTACATTCTTGGTGTTTTAATTGTTCAATATTTTATTTAATAATAGCTGACTATTTCAAGGAGAAGGGCAAATGATGTTGACATGAACCAGAGTAAGACACAACCCCTTTGCCCACATAGATTAACAGACCAGTTGTTATTTGAAAATATCATTTTAATGTATAGTATATACTTATACTTATTTCTAGCTTTCTTTATGGAAATGTTCATGTTCATTATTATTACAAATGTCAGAGAAGTGAAAGGATGGAGTCAGTGGTAATTTGGTGAACAAGTGACAATTCTTCATGTACTATTCAGAGTAAAAGTGAAGTTTGTTTTCAAATAATTTATTATTATATGTAAATTTATCCTTAAATCTCAATGACTGACTTTAGAATATGACAATAAAATAGTAATAATGGTTATTTAATTTTAATGTCAAAATCAAATATTTTCCTCCATAATAATTGTTAAAATCCTAATCATTCATGTAAAATAAAGGAAAATTTGAAATGCAAAAAGTTACTTTTTTTTTTCATTTAAGACCGTGTTTCTTTTTAAGAATTTCATTTCAATGTGTCAACAATCAAGAAAAGAATGTCAAGCTGATGGAGTCACTTATAATTGACTTTATTGAGTCTAAAATAGTTTCAGTAGCTTTGAGATAGTTTCCTTTATTAGGCAGGTACCACAGAATATTTCCTAGTATGACACAGCAGCTATACAACAAGTTAGAGAGGAGAATATTAGTCATGAGATAGTCTGTGGTTACACAAGGGAGATAATACAGATATTACTTATGACAAAGATCCACTCTATCATCTTTATTTCCATTCACACAATTTAATTTTTAAATCTTATTCAACACTTGAGCTACAAAAGTTGTTTGGCATACATGTATATTTTTGTTGTTGTTTTTTTAGTGCCTAGCATTATGAAAGGGATCGTAACTATAAAAGACAGGGTAAACACTATTTGACAATCTGCAGAACTGACAGAAAACTATAAAGGTGATTTTTGTTTATTAAGCTGAATGTCCCTAAAATACTTGGCATTTCTTTTTTCAAAAAACTATCAAAAATTTTGTCATAAATCATTTCAAATATACAGCAGTTAATAAGGTTGATAGTATACATATATTATTTCAGATCTTTCAAACTCACTCAACTAGAAATTTTTATCTATTATTACACAATGGCTTGATTTTTGTTGATGTTTGCTATTGTTATCAATTTGAGAACTGGAATGGGCCAATGGATGTTAAAACAAATTTGTGCCACTAATTACAGATATAAACAGCAACTGTTCCACTAACAATTATCTAATTATTGCAATAGTATAATTTTATAAATTGAATTTCAATAGAAAGAATTTTAAACTGCCAGGGAGTACTTTTGATATAAATGTGAGCCTAATTGGAGCCAAATGTAAAACTCCACATTGAGGAAATCCAAATAGTAAACTATCTTTTGTTCTAGTTGCACAGTCCAATCTGAGTCAGGTTTCTGCAGGCTTTTTTTTTTGGCACAAACAAGACCAAAGTTACACAATGAATATGCAGTTAGAGGGCTATATATAATATTCCTTTTTAAAATCTCAATGAAAATAAAATCATACATTTATTCATGTTATATATATATATAAATATATATAAAAATAGGCAACAAAAAGCTTGGACAAGGATATTGTGATATAAATTTTATCATTCATGCTGATTGTTTATGCAAAGAAACCAAGCTCACATTTTCTCTCCATTCCTTTGAACCTTCATCACCCAGGCTTCACCAGCTCAGGTGAATCTTGGTAATATGCTGTAATTATGTTATCTTGTTCCAAAGGCAAGCACAGCACTTTGGGGTAGACGCACTGCAGGAGTTAAGACTGATCAAAAGAGAGGAATGCCTACTACTACTACTACCATGTATGAGCACATGTCATTACATTACAGAATTAACTCATTGCACAAAAAATAAAGGAACATGGCAAGTTTTGCACTGCATTGCTCTAAGTGAATATAGTGCTCGAATTGAACTACTTCAATCAGATGTTAAGTATGCTGCTCTATTGAAACTACTTCAATCAGATGTTAAGTATGCTGCTCTATTGAAACTACTTCAATCAGTTAGGTGCTCACCAATACCTTTTAAACTGTGGCATGATGATGTTAGTTAAAAATAAAAAAAACTTTTTGTTTTCATAAACATGTTTAAAAAAATGTTTCTGAGCAGGTGATTTTTAGGTCCCATTTAAAAGAGGATTTTAAAAAAAAAAACAATTGTATGTAAACGATTTATATCAAAAACAAAAAAATTCGTTCCATGGGACTGAATCATATAGTGAATGTAACTAGCGGAGTGGGGCCCTGGTCACAACATACAAGTGGCCCCCTAAAAAAGGGCATACAATGGAAAGGGAGGGGGTTTCTAGATTAACACAAGTCTAATAATGACTAGTTATAAAAAAAAAAACAACTACATTTTCCTACAATTTGAATTATTTCCCTTTTATCTAATGTCATCCCAACCCTTTACAAAAACATAAACATTCATTACATCAATAAAATCCAAATAAGAACAAGAAATAATTTTGTGAACAATATAAGATGATCTCCTACTGCAGATATTCATAAAATGTTTCAATAAAACCAGTTGACTTGTCCAATATTATTAACAGCTTTATGCAGAACACAGTTTGCCATCAGCACAACACAACTTAGGAAGTTTCAAAGAAGAAAAATAATTATCAGCTGATTCCGAGTAAATAGAAGTTAACATAGAGTTTCTAGCATTCTGATTCACTGCGATACGATTGACAAAAATATAGGAACATCGAACAAAACAAGAAACAAACAGAATATTAGAGTATTGGTTTAAAAAAACAAATAATTATAAAACATATATAGAAAAAAATCAATATACTAACTATTAACTTTCTAAATTAATGATATCTGCTATCAAAGTGATTTTAAAAGATCAACTTTTGAATTCTTATAGATCAATAAAGCTCACTAGTCAAGTTGCCAAGGCTGCCAAAAAGCCCTCTTTCCTGTCAACTGGTAAAGATAAACAATGTCAACGTTTTCATGAAATTCTTTGATTGCTCCTTAAAACATGTGTTTTTATTTATGACTAGAATTTTTCTCTTGAAGTAAAGTACCCTTGGTAAGTCAGCAGAGAGCAATACACTGACATTTCATATGCTAATTACTAATATACTTTCATTTGGATAATGGGATCATCCACAAATCTTTATCCAGCTACTTTTGGCAAGAGTGCTATGCTATGTACTTGTATGTGTGACACTAGGAGGCATTTGGCAGCCCTGTCTGTAACAAGACTGTCAAGAGACAAAGAGCTGATTCTAACATTACAAAAACAAATAGAATCACTTTGACATAAACCCGCTACTAACAGTACAAGCAGCAGTAAATAAAGATCTTCCCAAACAATTCTATTGCTATTTAGTATTATCACATTCATTTTTTTAAGACTGATTAAAAAAAAAACTTCAATCTGAAAAAGAATATTTATATATTTGAAAAAAAAAAGTCATTTTATTCCCCTGTTTCTTCATGCTGACCATGAGTCTCAGCATGATCATCCTCAACTCCATTAGGAGCTGGCAAATCCTCACTGTCTTCCAATCCAACATAATCAGAGGCAGGGTCAGCAGCACCATCGTCAGCTTCCTCAGCCGGTTCCTGTGGAGGCTCTGGTGGAGGCTCCAGGTCAATCTCTGGTGGGTACTCCTCAGTTTGTGGTAGAGAGGCACACGTCTCAGGCTCAGGCTCTGGTAATGGTGGTGCTAATCCTTCCTCTTGAACCTGCTCAACAAATCATTCAGGTGTTAATTTGGTATTTTAGTGAAACTCATCTATCTGGTCTTGCTATTTGCATTACTGACCAATTATATAGAACAGGTACTAGAATGGTAACACTCAAATAAGTGCAGAAAACATGTTTATCTATTTTTAACTAAATTAGCTTCATTTAAAAAGAACAGTGAAACACAATTTGTTTCGATAAACTGAAATAAATGAACAAGGAAGAGGTTACAAAATGAAAAACTAGGCAGTGAAAAGACGATGAACTCCTGTTCAGAGTTTATTTGCAGCACGTTACAAAACTCAACATTAAAAATCATAATTTATCTGTTACAGATGTTCCTTCTATACAGAAGATTATTGCGTCCTTATAAGAAAGCTTTTGTGTTTTAAATTTTTACATTTTCAATTTTGCTCTCCTCTTAAATGTTAAGGATAAACACTAAAGGGTAAAATACTGTATAAAGGTTGTAAAAAGAAATTAAAAATTAATTTTTGCAATCAGATGCTTTCATGGCACTGGGATGTAAAAAAAATAAAGGGATATGATGCTTCCTTGTATGCAGGAGTGGTTGTATAGGGAGAGAGATCGTTCCATTAGTGAAATTAAATCAAAGATTTGGACACACACAGGTTTATAATGGAAATATAAAACTGGCACATAAGTGTTTAAATTGTAGTGACTTTCACTTTATTGAAGTGTGAATTATACTTTTTTTGGGTTGCCCTTATTTTCGGTGACAAAGTTATAGAGCAGCGCTTCTCAAACTTTTTAGTATTGTGGACCGGCAGGATTTTTTCCATTGCACCAGGGACCAGCACACTATTTTTTCTGTACTTACATAGTAGCGAAAAGTATTTTATTTTATCAGTTTCATTTTATGAGCTAATTGATAAAAAATTGACATAATATTTAGGTTTAGTATTTTTGGTTGCAAATGGAGGATTATAATTATATTTTTCTGTCCTTTCTGGATAAATTCTGCGGACAAGGTGTGGATGACCCACGGACCGCGGTCCTTGGACCACCGTTTTGAGAAGCACTGTTATAGTGGAGGAAAACAATTGGGGTAAAGTGAGATTTGCAAAATTTAAGATAAAGTTATTCATTGCCTCTTGATTGGCAAAATGTTATGATAAAGTTATTCATTGCCTTGTGATTGGCAAAATTTAAGATTAAGTTATTCATTGCCTCTTGATGGCAAGATTATGTGTGCAAAATATCAAGGTTAACCATTGTCGTTTTTAAAAGTGGGTAATACTTAGTAATAGACCTAATTGAATAGAGGGGGGCATGCAGAAAACAATGACTACATTTCCAATAGTTTGAGGATCTAAGTAGTGTTTAAACATTATACAAACAACTGCCTTCTTCAATACATTATTTTACCAATAAAACTAATATAATGTCAGGTTACTAACTCAGTAGTGTTTTTTTTTAAAGGTCAGTTTCTGATTACTACTAAAATAAATAGAACCTGGTGAAATATTATAAAGTATCAGGAAAAGTTGTTGTGAAACCAAATGTTCAGTAATGAGAAACTTGTTTGATACTGGCATTTTGGACAAGAAACTGTAGGCTGATAATTATAGAAACAATTCAAGCACATAAAGTTAAAATAAGGACAGATGATGTAGATATTGGATTACTGTATGATATCAATTAAATGGATTTATACATAATTTGATTACATGTATCATTGAACAACAGTCTAAAGACCCCTGATAGTTATACAATATATTTAGTTAACCAAATAATCATATAAAAATTTTAGAAAATTCTTCAGCCGAAGTGCAGGGATCTACTGATGAAATAAAATACCCATGCTTTTCACCATGTCATTACTTAATAGTTAATCACTTTAAGACCCAAGCTTTTCACCATGTCATTTCTTAATAGCTAATAACTTTTCACATCCCTTTTCTTCTAATTAAAAATTATATATTTTTTGTCTTCACATAAAAATACATTTAAAAAATGAAAATGTTGAGAAGTAAGAAAACAAAATCCTAAAGGCATCAACTAATGTAATAATGTTGGTATACAAAAAAATGTGATAAAGTGTGCAGCATGTTAAAATGAGCAGGTAAACCTTGTACCTATGGAAACATTTGATATTAATGGCTATAAATGTCACCTCACAGTATTTCCTCTCTGTAAAAAAGCATAAATTGAAGAAAATAATTTATAGAATAAAAACTGCCAACTGGCTTTACTCTTTTTTCACTGTGGAAAAAGCAAACAAATATTGTAGTAGTAACTAAAGAGTGCTGTCTAATTTTCTCTGGTTAGTTAGAAAAATATAAACTTTTTTCTGCTCCAAATCTATTTTGAAAAATGCAATTGAGATTAATTTTCTTCATACAGAATTAATTTTATTATTTTATATTGTCCGTAAAATCAATATCATTCTAAAAATATACAAAACTTTTCAAATTTTAGACCGAAAGGATTAAAAAGCCTTCATTAAAAAAAAAAAATAGGATTTGAATCCCAATATTGAATTGTGTAATTATTATATTCAATATCGAGTCAAAACTTTTAACAACATACTAAAAAATCAATAAAAATGTATAAGGTAATATTTTAAATACACTGTAGTAACCCCCTGTGATTTGACTTAATATTTTATTTATATCAAGTGGCGAGCTGTGACAAGTTTAACATAAAAATGATATAAAATGAAGAAAATTGTCCCAATAATGTTTAAAATGTGTCTTTTTTTTATTGTTGATGATTACTAAATAGTTAAGCTGAATACATCAATTTTACTGACCATTGTAAAAAAATATATATTTGAAAAAATAGTGGTCCCATTAGTTTTTTCAAACTTAAAAATTCCTGCTCTTTCCCTAGACATTTTATGATTTTATGTTGCAATTTTACCATTCTTAAAATTCGGACAAGTCCATATTTAATTTTTTAGATATAATTCCAACTGGTCCTTAAAATATTTGGTAAACTGTGAATAAATGTAACATTTAAATATTCATGTACAGCTCACCACTTTCCACAGCATATTGATAGGGTTAGTACAATAATGTATTTTATATAAACTTTTTCTGCTTGTATACTGTAAAAGAACTAGACTAATGTGGTGTATGCTACTAAAACTAAAGTGCACGCAGAGCAAATCTCTATGTTCAAAGTTCTATTGACCACACAATAACATTGGACAAATTTGAAATACTACTAACTTATAAATACAATTATATTATTTCACATTACCTTTTGTATAGGTTATTTCAGTACTCTTTTAGAAATGTAAAAAAACCCAACTTTTTCTATTTCTTTTATAAGAATACAAAGACCAGGACTTTTAAATTTTTTTAATTTATTGAGTAAAAAACCTGATTACATTGGATTAGTGTCATGACTACCAAAAGGAAACAAATACATGTTCTTACACTTCTAATTGGAAATTATTTTAAACATTAATCTTTGACTGAAAAAAAAATCTAATTGATTAAGTTTGGTAAAGACTTGACTCAAGCAATGCTCAAAATTACAAGCTAAATGGAAAATATCCACACAAAGAGGTAAGATGTCAAAGTTCAGGTAGGGGAAATCAAACTTAACTGCTTATATCAATGGGGGATGCAAGCATGCCAGGGTTTGGATGCACTCCAATTAATTATAAAGGAATCAGCAGGAAGTCCACAACACTGAGCCAGTGAAAAGTCATCTAAGGATAAATAGCTCTCTAACTTTGTCATACACCAAACCCAAGTTTAAGAGTTGTAACAGTTTAGTGGGGGAGCACTGAGAAGAAAAACATTTCAACACCCCAGAATTAAAAGATGCCAAATTACACCAAATATAAAAATAAACTTTTATAAATGTTAAACAACCAAAGAAAACCATTAAAAAAATGTCAACAAAGCAATAAATAAATGCACTCCAACAAGAGATAAAAGCACTTTATAAAGACTAGGAGCTTGTTTGAAGAAGTAGAGCTCTTTTAATTTTACTTATGCAAGAACCAAAGGGCCAAATTGGGAAACTTTAAAAAATGAGCATTCATCAACTTGAGTTGATCAGGAAAATATACATGCCCAGAAAATGTATAATCGTAAAGTAACTCTATTCTGGTAAAAACATCCAGGATTCAGACAATTAAGGTTACATTCTAACTAACAAGATCAACAATAACAAAATTGAATTTAACATGATTCCATGCTTAAATTAGAGTACTATAACTTATAAACTAGCTTTTAGCCCAACTCTGATAAATATACTGATCATTATTTTAATCAAATATTCTTTATTGATCTATGATTATTTTGTCACTTTTAATATTTTCTCACTTTTAATGTCATTTCATTAATATCTAAACATCTATATTCATTCCATTACTGACTGCTTAATGATGACCTGTCAAATTTTAAATCCCCATCTGTAACCCCCACCCCCCATCAATAATGTCATAATATATTACTTTAAGATTATTTTTTTTAAAGGAGTATTTACAAGAAGTTGAAATAATAAATCTTAAACCCAAAATTTTGAAAGTGAAATAATTTTTTTTGACAGTGTCATTGTTAAAGGGCTATCCAGAAAGTGTACAATATCAATATATAAAGAATAATAAGCCTGTACACAGAACCTTAACCCAATACATTAAATAGTAATGCATACAAAGTTTTGTAACAATCATATGGTAAGCTGACATAGGTTACCTTGTAAGGGACTTAACTCTGAAAGAAATTCAAATGTAACACCTCATCAATGATTCATAGAAACAAAATGAACAACAATTTGTCCCCGTTTAATAGCATTGCAGATGTCAAGGCCATTTATCAACTACATACTAAAAGCCCACCCCACTCTTTCACTGCAAATTAAATTAAGCTCTAAAGTGATTGAAAGTATACATCTAAATGTAAGAATTAGTAGGCATTTGAATAAGCTGTTAAATCTACTGAACCACAAAATGATAATGTCATTACTCTTAAAATGTAATATAAAATAGAAGTTTTACCTGCTGTGGACAGAAATACATAAAAATAAAATTCTACAATAAGAATTCGAAAAATATTTCATACTGGAGAAATAACTTCAATTTAATTTTTCATCATCTAACCAATTTTATTTTCTTTGACATGAAGTAATTTATTTATATATTTCACATTAAAAATAATCAGTAGAGGTGCATTTAAAAGAGCTTACTATGGGTTCTTTGCAAATATTTACTTCACCATTTACAAAAATACACATCAAAATTTGACTTAATTTAGCTTTCCTAATCTTGATTTATTTATAGTGCACCAGATTAGTTCTTGTAAGAGAAATAATACAAACATTTTGAAGCAAGTAATGTCATATTTGCTATTCTCTATGTTATTGTCCTTTCCATTTCATTTTCCCATAATGCATTTCAAATGGGTTAAAAACCTACTATGTGTAAACCATCATATGTTAAAAGAAACAAAAGGTAAAACAGACTAACCTCCTCCACTGGCGGACTGCCATTGTCCAAGCCATTTAAAATTCCTTCCGGGATATCCACTGTGTAAGAAAACTTCTCTAGTGTTGGTTTGGTTGGTTTTCTCCTGGGAGGACCACTAACTTTCTTTTCATAATGAAAAACAATGTCTTGGTCAGAAGGCATGGTAGACTTGAAGGCATCCTGTTCATAGGCATTCTTCAGATACCTCCAGACATATGTAAACTCTTTGGGGATCTCAAAGTCACGATATGCCTTCATCAGAATACAATTTAAAAATTAATGGAAAGCCCATCAAGTATACTTCATCATCCACAAAGGAAATCACAAAGGCAAATAATTTTTTAATAATTAACAACTCAAATCAGTTTTTTTTGGCTTAAATGATTTCATATTAAATTAGTAATGCTAGGTTTAAATCTAAATGATAGATCTCATACAATTATTTTCCCATGACCAGCTGCTAACTTAAGAACTTAATTTGATAGCTCATTTACAAGAACTCACTTTGCCAGCCACACGAATGTGCTGTAACCTTGGCAACAGGTGACAATCAGAGAAAGACAGCACATTGTCTACCAAGAACTTTGTGTCTTGGCCTTCCAGGTACTCATTGAGTTTCTTCAATTCACCAATGAGTCCTTTTTCAGACTGACCTGATATGAAGTGATTAAAGTGCTGAAACAAAGAACATACACGACATTAAGTTCAGCCAAAATACAAGTTTAAGATAAGTGCTATTTTAAAATAAAATCTGATTTGCACAAACCAAAGCACTCATATTTAATATTTTCACAAACATATTAGTTTGGAATTTCTTTAAAATTCACTTTACCCTATGTTTTTTTTTTTGCCTTATGTTGTAATTTTCAGTAGCCTATGTATAATTATGGGGGACAGATGGCTGAGCAGCATGCATGTAGCATATCTGGTGTTGCTGCCCCAGTCTTTACTAAGGCAGTGATTTGACTCAGTGGCTCAAGGCTGCCCCCAAGTTAACTCAGCTCTGGTGACTACCTGAGATTAGTTTAGATAGAGTAAATTGGCTGGGCATAGTGCTAAAGAAACAAAATACCTCCGTATGCCATGACTACAGAAAATTGTGAACCTTGTTTTATTTGCCCCAAAAGCCAAAATGATCTCAAAAAGGAAATACCAACAGCTTGTACAGTGGTGTAGCTGGGGTGGGGTTGAAGTCCGCAACAGGCCACACAAATTTAGGAGGCGGCTTTTCTGGGCATTTAAAAAGGACTGGCATTTTCTACAACCACCCTTTTTCTTTTGAAGGGGGAAAACCCGAGTGAAAAAAAAATAATAGGGATTTTGAGTCGCAATTAACGGATTAGCACAACATTTGTTTGATTACACACTGTTTGTTATAACTTACACATAACCGTTCAGACATTTAAAACTGTTGAACATTGGTAAATGGAAAAGACGTAAACAGGGTAAGGGTTAGCTTGACAGAACAGCAAATGTTTCGGCAAAGAGCCTTTTTCAATGGACGTACAATACTCCAACTTTGTTCTAAATATTATTAGCTATTGTTTCAATCCGATAAATGTTATGGTTGGGGAGAAATTGACAAAATTGTTTTTTTTTTATTTTCCAGGAAATCCAGTTAACCTTTTCAGTATTTTTTTTTGGCCATTGCATATTCTTGGGACCTCCATAGCATATTTGCAAGCTCACATGTGCACAGGCATTTCAAATGTACAAAAGCAATTGCCAACAGAAATTGTGTTAAAAATAGTTGTGCTTTGTCTTGTCAACTGTAATGGATTTGTAATTATAAAAATGTTAAATTGATTTCATTAGTTCTAGCCCCAATAATAAAGTAACTAGGACATACTTTTGGATGGCTGACAGTTGGTTGGTCTTGGTTTAGTTTAGTCTTATATCTTAAATATAGTATTAGTATAATGTTGATATATTTAAGTATTGAAGTATGCCTATATGTCTTTTAAGTGGTATTGGAAGTTCCTGGTATTTTTTCTTAGTCCTTGCTAACATATTACTAATAATTACTTCATTTTAGCTTCAGCCTTTTAAAAAAATAATGTAAAAATATATATCTGAATGGCTGGAAGGTTGGTGTAATAGTAATATGTAAAGCACCAGTAGCAACTTGTATAAATATTGACATTCCCTATATGGAGTATATTTGGCGGGCTGACAATAATTTTGCTATTTTAGTATACTCCTAAACCCTAACCCCATAATTAAAAAATATAGATCATTGAAAGTAACTGAAAATACAAATGCGAGAGAAAGAAAAAAAAAGATGCACAGTTGAAACTCGAACCCCATACTTAATACCTACAACAGTACAACAATCATACATACTACTTTGAGACCAAATAAGCTTGATAACAAATTGAATTTAAAAAATCTAATATTAGAAGCTGCTAAGTGTTGGTTCATTTGATTGGCTGACTACCAATAGCGCTGGACCGTAGGGCCTGCTATGGCAGTCAATTACAAACAGACACTTCCTATTTAAATGTTAATAAAGTGCCAAGTTTAATGTATGAATTTAAATGAAAACTGGGCACATATTTTTACTCTGCTTTTCTTCTAACACTAACAAAATACTTATTTGAACATAATTTATAGTAAAAAATATTTTCCAATAATGGGTTTCAAATCAGGTTAAGTGATGAGACTCAATCTAATGTTAAGATAATAAGCTCTAAGTAGTCTAAGCTAAGACATAAAAATTGGACTGAAATTCTGAAAATTATTAACCAGATATTTGAATTCAATCATCTCTATCAGACTGACCAGCTAATCTCTCATAACTCATTCTTCACCAACCTGTCATCTTCAAAACTAACCCCAAAACTACAACTTTTCACAAAATTAGTCCTGTTGCCTCTTTATCCTCATTTCCCTGATTAACCTCTTCAACCAAAAGCCCATTTTAATACTGCACTCAGCTAGGTATTATGTTACAAAATGAAAACTTTTTTAACAGTTGGGGAATAGTAACATGACTATTACAAGAAATGACTACAATTAATATCATTTAACATGCTTGAATCAATGTAAAAATAAAGGTTTCCATAACTGAAAACCCAATGTTATAAGTATTACTCTTTTAAGTGATCTAAACTTACTTTGAAGCATTGATGTTGATAAATTTCATTTCAATTTATCCCCCCACCCCAAAAACCAAACCTTGATAATGGTTACTGGTTATATTTGTATAAATAATTTTCAATGACTGTGTTGGAAATTATTTTTAGTCTGTTTATGCCAAATACCTAGAAATAATAAACCTAGAAAGCCTTGAGCAAAGCATCAAGTGAGAGGCACAACTACTTGGTCTAGTCACACATACTTTCAGACCAATGAATCACAACAGTCACAACAACACATTCATTCAGATAAATGAATCATGACAGTCCCTCAAGTACATTACACATGTTTTCTTGCAGGACAGAATTGGCTTTTAACTGATCTGTTTATAATTGTAGCTAACTTAAAATGGGGAATTTCCCCAGAAAATAAAGATTATTCTACTCAAATAAGGAAACTCAATTCAGGTCTTATAAAATATCAATGATTATATTCTTCTAAACAAACTAAATTATTTATATAAAAAGCAATCTATCAATTATAACCTTGAAAGAAACTGAAATCAAATAAGATCCCTACCTTAAAACTATTGAAACTATGTGGCCATGCCATAATAATGGCCCATGGCTCAGTGCCTACATGCCCATCTATCAGCAAGAACTAACCTGCACCACCAGCTTGCATAACAGAGAGGACATTTCCACAATAATAAATACAGTAAATAATTTTTGTTTACCTCCCCCCTCCACACTATAATAAAACTTTACTATTCAAATTATGTCTAGCAACTGATAGAGGGAAGGGGGTGTTCAAGATTTAAACCCCCTACCTTTCTACTATAACAAGACTTCACTATTCAAACTAAATGTCTAGTGACTGTTGGGGTTGGGGTGTGGTGGTAAGCCTGCACACCAAGGTCATACAACACGCCAGGGCCATACATTTCCTTCTACAGCTGCTAATACCGTTGACGCCCCCACCCCAGCTTATGTCATTAATGTCTGTTTACTGACGTACGCTACCGTCCCGCTACTACGTTCGCCAGCCACTAGGATCTGCAAGTACAATGGATGACAACATCGAGTCAAGTCCCGCCAGAAATTCCATGCCTACTCATGCTCCTCCCATGTCAAATGTACCACAAGCACCTGTGTTTGTCTTGTGTGTGTATGTGTGTGAATGACTCAGAGCACACTCGGTGACTGCAGTCTAACACAGCGCGATGATTGATGCCAGCTATCATTAAAGACATATATGTCCCACTAGCCTGCATGACACAGGCCAAGAGGTATTCAGGAATGATACCAGATTAATGCTAGCCAATGTGTAGTTCTTTAGCCATGTTGACAGAAAACTTACAATTTATTGACTTTTACTACAGCAAATTTAATCACATTAGCAGGTTACTTGTATGTATGCCGTTGGCCACCGTTCTAAGGGAGGACTGGCCACCGTTCTAAGGGAGGAGTGGCCACCGTTCTATGGGAGGACTGGCCACCGTTCTATGGGAGGACTGGCCACCGTTCTATGAGAGGAGTGGCCACCGTTCTATGGGAGGACTGGCCACCGTTCTANGGGGGGGGTGGTAAAGTGGCAACCGTTCAATGGGAGTGCCCAGTGCACCCCATCCTAACTAGTGTAAAAATTGTTCCAAAGCTAGAAAAGAAAAAAAATATCTATACCTTCTCACACCACACACATTCAACTAAATCTTTTGGCGAAAGGTCATTCTCCTTTTGTGCAGCCAAACAATGGAATTCTCTTCCATTACACATTCGTAGCATTTCAACTGCTAAGTCATTTAAGACTGCACTTAAGACACATCTCTTTAAAATTTATTTTCAAAAATAATAAAACCACATTTCTGTAATTGATTAGCGTAGCTGATGTATTGAGTATACCGTATTGTTATTTATGTAGTTAATATGCTATGAATGTTTCTTTTTATTTATATATGTATTTTTGTTTCCATGTAAAGCGCTGTGAGCCTGGCTCCTTGCTGGGATACAGCGCTATATAAATCATCATTTTATTATTATTATTATTATTATTACTTAGCCCAAACGGGATTTACCAAAATAACTGGGGGAGGAGAGGCAACACTACCAACCTACAGCAACAATTGGGGGGGGGGTTGAGAAGAGGCAACACTACCAACCTACATCAACAATTGGGGGAGGGGGAGAAGAGGCAACACTACCAACCTACACAACCATGCTGTGACATTCATCATCCATCTTATTTAAATTATATGGCATTATATGTATCTTCTAAAAAAAAACAGTTAAATAACTTGCCACAAGTCATCAATGTGAACAGTATTAAAGATAAGCGGGCATTCATTTCATCTGAAAGCAAATGAATTAGTCTTTAAAAAAAAAGTTCTTATCAGAAGAATGTACATCCCATATCTAATCACATCCAATACAAAAGGTGTCCACACTATTTGAGTGGGACCTTCTTAAAACAGCACACCTGACACCTGACCCTGATAGTGAGAGACATAAATCAGTTTGACTTAATCAGGCAGATATGCAGGCTTAGCTTTAGCACTTGAATTTTTAATGGGACATCTTTTTTTTTTGGGAGGGAGGGTATTTATAGATGGCTAGCTAGGTTGTTGTCTGAGAGTACTGTAGTCCTTAATGGTCAGGGCATGAATGGCTTACATTAACATTTGTTTCCCGAATGCTATGGCTGAATACATGAATTCTGACACAAAAATAAACCCCACCCAATAATTGAAACCCTCATTGGTAAAGGTTTTTTAACTGCTGAGCCTGTGTTAATTGAAGTGCTATAAAACAATCGAATTCTACTACCTACATATTTTTAATAATCAAGATACAAAGTCCAGCAACTAATTTGATTTGACTTGACACAGTCATGTGACGTGTGTATTTTTAAAATTGTGAGAGCGAATTTCAAGCTGCTCCTGTATAAATGTTAGATCATGGCAGGAGTTGTGGTTCTTTTGATGGCAATAAATTGTCTACACAGGCTTCAGCCTATCACCAAATTTCACTCTGGCATAAAAATGCCTAACAGAAATTCTACAAGACATAACAGATATGGGTTCAATTATAATTTCAAAACTACTTGAAGTCTTGAATGCTTATAATTATCTACTCTGCTTTGCCCAAAAACATCTAAAAGTTTAAAATGTATAAAATAAATTATAAAACAAATAGAAAATTGAACAAGAGAATTATTCAGAGAACTTTAATATTTTAAAAGCTACAACTTAATTACTTTATCACTTAAGTTTGAAGTTAAGCTTATGATACTAACTTCATATTGCTTTTGTTTGTAAACTATAAAAAATTGATTATTGAACCATTAGGACTCTCTAACCAAGAAATAAAATCCAAATAGCTAAACATTTTGTTAAAACATTAGACACGCTTATAACACACTTTAGAAATCACTTGACCAAAACATCACATAGATTTTTTAAACTGTGACTTTGCTTGACCTCCTGCAAGCACTTTTAAATTATTTGACCAGCAGCTACACACGTTCATTAGAATTTTTTGTATGTTTAATTAACCTCTCAAAAGACTTCATACGGGTAGTTGAGTTGAAACTCACAAATTTCTATCCCATCAATTACAGACACTTCTTTAATACAGAAGAATATTGCTTCCAACGATTATCCATGTTTTTTTTTCTAGTCTTGCATTTTTATTACAGTTTTAAATGTTGACAGTGTGTTAGTTTTCCTGGTTTGTTCAGGCAACCCATTCCACTCATTAATTCCACATGGGAAAAATGAGAATTTGTGTATACTATATACACAAGGGAAGTAAAAGTATGAAGTAGGGAAGCTGAGATATTTTTTTAAAGATAAAAAACTGTTGAGAGTGGAAGTGCCCTTTGATTGTGAATTCTATCATAAGGTAAGCAGTTGAGTTTTTGTTGTTGTAATACAGAATGTTTGTATAATCAACACTATCATTGACACCTGACCAAATTTTCAATTAGAATTTTTTTTTTTTTATTAAGATGGATCATAGATGGCCAACATACCTAAGTTTCAGGTTTTCATCAAATAGGGATGTGAGTTTAGTTAAACTGGCTTAAAACCAGGTTGGTGAGGTATGAGTGGGGTAATAAAAAATATCTTTGAATGGGGTTAACATGATTTTAAAAAATATTTTTTATGTAATTAATATTATTTTGTACCTTTATCTTTAAAAATATGAAAATAAAACGTAAAAACAAAGTTTTTGACTATAAATCCATTATATATGAAACAGAACTAAAAGTATTGATTATATTAAAACATTTACAGACTAAACGTGACTGAACTCTCTTGCTGTAAAAGGGGACGGGTGGGGGTGTGGGTTTGTCAACGATCGTTGGAGTGAACTCAGCAAACACGTGGATGTCAACAACAACAGACCGCTACCATACATTAATGTAGAAATAAACTAAAGGTGCATTAATTTTATTACGGCACAATTGATCGATCGGAAGTTTAGATACAATGCACTGTTAAGTGACACCAGTCTATGTGCAAAATTTCAGCTCGATAGCATGATGGAAAGTGGGTCATTTTTTTACTCTCTTTTTCCGCCATACGGACGGACGGACCAAGAGAGATGGCAGTGAAGTTATTATAAGGGATTCAAAAATGAGGACAGTAAATAATAAATATTGATGTGTGTTGATGAAAATATATTACACATAAATGATTGTATTGAGAATTGAATTTTATTTTCACCTTAATGAAGGCGATGCTAATCCATTTATATAGTTGACTTTGAACAAGCAATAAGATTCAAGCATGATAAAATGAGAATGAGAAAGATATTTACAACAAAACAAAAAAAAAAAGAAAGAAAGGCTTACCTTATAAACATTCTCAACAACTTGCATGGCAGCCTGATTAGGGGCATTTTTCCTTTTCAACTCAGGGCACTCTCTGTTTATACTCTCAAAGAAGAGTTCTAGCTCTTCAAATGTGTCATACATCATTCCACTAATGTCTTGGCCCATCTTGTTACGACCAGAATTTACCATGACTACAGGGTATTTTTTGCTCCAACCTGCAGCAAAATTCTTTGGTGGGCAATCTGCCTGCACTGTGAAAACTTTAAAGTCTATATCATCCTGATTTTCTCCCAAAAGACATGTTATCATGAAAAATTGTTGGCAGATCGGACACGATCCTTTTGTTTCTTTGTCTATTGCAGAAGCCTGGAATTAACAAAAAATTACTTAAAGATAAATTTTTAAAAATCCAAAATGATTCATCTTTTTGAAATAATGTAACAATCATTAGGGCTGTTCCATAAATTAGGAAAAAAGATTAATTGATTAATTATAATTTATAACTCATATATAGATCCGGTTAAGTTGTGATTCATTATTTCGCAATATCGGCTAAGTCGCGGTAATTCCATGGCTCCAAATTTTGTGAAGTAATACAAATAAATAATAATAATCTGAGGGAAAAGTAATTAAAGAAAAATATAGATTCTTAATAAATAGAATAAAATATTATAAATATTTTCTTAAATTTTAATTGATCAAATTAATTTTAACTGATAATTTTCTAACGATTAATCGATTAATTAATCATTAATTTCCGCAGCCCTAATAATTATAATAGAGCCAGTTATGTAACCGGCAATGTTCCCTCTAAGCCTCGTTGGTACGTGTGCAAAATTCACAGCATGCATTTTTATGCAATAATTTACAAATTTTTCTGCGTTGTAATTCTAAAATGCACACCTTAAAGGGAACACTGGTCACTGGCCAAGGGAATTGCAAAAATGGGTAGAGATAGATGATTGAGTTTGAGATAAACAAAATCCAATATGACAGAAAAATTAACATGCCCTAGACATTTTTTATGTACATACTGATCTTTTTTTTTTTTTTAACACGACAGCGTCACCTTGATTTTTTTGTAAAGCTATTGGCATATGATAAAAAATTTTAGTGCAGGATTGGTCCAGTTAAGCATAACTTTAATTTGTCCATATTAGTGTGTTACCTGAAGTTCATTTTTGTTTCAAAGTTCGCCTGACAAGTACCTGTTTGTCAAAGGCATCTGACTTGAAACTATCATAATGATATCAAATCTGATGTTTAAAAAAATTTATTTCGTGTGCATTTGAAGAGGACTATGGTGAGTATACCCCAAACCCCATATTTAAACAGGAAAAGTAGGGGTCATCTTGTACGCAGCAAAATACAGCAATTCTGGCAGGATTTATATTAATTTGCAGACCTGCCAACCAATGTTCCCTCTAAGCTTCGTTGGTCAGTGTGCAAAGTTAAAAAATTCTTGTGCAAAGTTGCGCAGTCTACATTTTGTGTGACATATTTTACTAAACTTGATACGCATTGATTCTTAACTGCTGTGCGGCGTTGGTCAAAAATCTGCATAGCCCTGCAGTTTAAAGGTAACATTACTGCCCACCTGCCAAGAACAAAAATCTGTTTAGGGGTCCATGCACAGAGTTGTGGCACCCCGGTGCAATGGTTTAAGATCTACATAATAAATAAATACAAAGTAATATAGTTACCTCCTTTATCTTTTAATTCTTAGAGAATACAGAAAAACACAGAATATAAAAAAAAACTTTACTGGAAATTTTTTGCATTTAATACAGATATCTACACAACAGAATATCCAGGTTTTTTATATAAGAACAGAGGCTGCATAGAGTTCAGTTTTCCAGCATCTCTCTAGTGGCTTTTTTGAGCGTGTCAAACAGTTCTTTGGTCTATTGAAGTTAGCTTTGCAATTGAATTTAGGTACATATTGAAATAAATTTTAGTTAGAAAGAGTATCAGTATCAGCTGTAATGCTTGCCCTTTTTACATTGTAATTTGTCGGGAAACATTTCTTTGACTCTGGCATTAAAAAAATAGGTATTGGCAAGATACTTAATTCTTTCAATAAGAAGGATGGTAAATAAAACTATTGATCTCACAATTGAAAGTGAATTCATGATTCCTTCAACAAAGTAATAAGTAACAGTACCAGATGTAGAGTTACTACTTTTACTTTATCAGAAGTTGTAATTTTTGTGTTTAAACAATTGTTATTATTGAACCCACCACTTTCAATAGTTATCTGGGTCTGGCACAGATTGCAAATAAATGAGTGTTTTTCAGAATAATGATACTGTTTCGAAAACGAATGACGTCATTTCTTTGTTTAGTTAGACTAGCCTTAATATTAGTACTATCACTTTCAAGCTGTCGCTAGAAACGCATTGGGGCCATCCATACGCAAAAAAGTCATATTTTTGTACCCCACTCCCCCTGTAGCACCCCGCACATTTTCGGGACCTCCCTTGCATACGTACAAATTCGCTACCCCACCATTGGTTGAAAAATTAATTTTAAACTAGAGTCAAAATTAAGGTTAAGACCGCTCGTTTTTGAGGACCGGCTAACCGCTAAAAAAAAGACAGGTTAATCGGTTAACCGCTCGTCCTTATATCCCTTATGTTTTGAGAACTAGCAAGAGAATTTTGTCGCCTGGCGTCGTCTGATGGCATGAAAGCCCGCTTCTTCCCCGCTTGCGTTCAGCTCTCTCCGCATTGCCCTCAATTCAACGCATTTTTAAAAAAAATTCCAAAGAATTAATTAAACAGTGATGGTTAATTGTCTTTTTTAATATTTTATTTCGAGGACTCGTAGTTCACCGGTCTAAATATGAGGACCGGTTCAATCGTTCGTTAAAGTTAACGAGGCATTTTTCAATAGTTTCAAAAACCAACGCCTCGCCCCGTCCGTTGTGACGCCATGCTTACCTCTCTTGTGTGTGATGCCGGTCAGCTCAGTCAAATCGCGTTTTAAAATTAAAAATAATTTTAAAAATTATAAAGCTAGGGAGTAAACAATGATGATAAAATGGAATTTTTTTTTTTTTAAAAACATATTATTTTTCAATCGCCAACTCGCCAGAATAATTGAATTTTGCGGCGCACACGTTTCCCCTCCCCATTTCTTCTGTTCAAATAGCACACTCGCCGTACTATTAATGTGGTAATCTAATGCCTTTGACTAGCAGGAAAATTGTCACTAAAAGACCGAACTCAAATTTGTGGTCCGATTAATCACCCGGTATCTTTGCTACGTCTTTCAAATACCTATCGTAAGATAGGTGCATGTACTTCACTAAGCGGCGTGCGCCGATAAGTTTTTTGAATGCCTGAAACAGACTATAAACCGGTGATCAGAAAATGCCGACAGGTCACGGGGTCATATGCTTTTATAGCTTTCTTTGTCTTTATACGACACAGACTATAAAGAATATAAATAGAAACAGCCTTGACCGTTGTTGACCTCAAACCACTGTGTTAGCTGTTAGTGTACAGTCACAGCGCCTCGACAACTAAGCAAATTAAATTTAAAAAAAAAATCATTCCTTAGCAGTAGCTAGTACTATTAGTTGTGAACTTTAGTGAAGCAAGGCTATGACGCGCCATGTACGCACGCTTACTTGAATTCCAACCTATTTGTCAGCTGGATCGTGGTATCGCTTTTACTCACTGTGACAAAGCGAGAGGGAGAGGCGCGTTACAGCTTGTTTTTTTTTTTTCACTACGTTCCGCTAATTTTTTTTTCTTATTTTTGTTACGCGGTCCTGAATAAAGATGACCGGTCCTAGTCTGAGGACCGGCTAACCGATTAACCGCTAACAACCCTAGTCATAATATATTAGTTTTACTCTTAGGAGCAGTCCATAAATGACGTCATGCACCTAAGGGGGTAGGGGGTCACACATTTGTGACGATGTGTGAAGAGGGTTTAACTCTTAAAGTCGCAGAAGGGTTTGCAATAAACTTCCGCCTCAGTCCCGTAAGGATTTCCCGTATTACGATCAACCTGTTATGAAATAAAAAAATATGTGTAAAATCCATTTATAATATTATTGTCATACTGACTTCATTTTTTAGGCTAAGAATGGTTATTTTAAGCATCCAAAAGACCGTTCTGAGTTTAAAACAATATTTACCTGTAGTTTAGTACTATTATTTTAGTAATAAAGTAAAGCAAAAACGTATCTTTGAAAAAAGCGATAACACTAGCTCGGGCAACGGCCGCCATTGCCGGAAGTCGAATATATCATTTTTAAAGCATTGAAGAGTTTTTACTTTCCGAGACCTCATTTCTAACCAGAGTGGTATCTAGGGACGCATTATGACGCTTTACGGATAGCGGGAAGAGACGCATTACGACTTTAAGATTTAAGAAATGTGACGTCACATCAAAATGCGTGACTTTATATAAAATTTCCCCTAAAATATTTGATTGCTTGCAATTTATTTAATGACGTCTTTAATGGCTTCACACATGTTAATCATATTAGAGTGCAGCCTTACACTTACACTAAATATATATTTACATGATAAAAAGTAATTTGCAACATAATAATTTTCAATTAGAAAATATGGGTTTTGGTAGGGTGGGGGGTTCAAAGTATTTTGACGTCATATTGGAGAGGGTTGTCTAAGTTTTTGTGACGAAGTGTAACAAGGGGGGTTGGGGGTAAAAATAGGCAAAAATCGCTGATGTCCTTTATGGTTGGCCCCTTTCAAGTTCTTTGTAACATTGTATTTTTCATGTTGAAATTATTGAAGAACACCCCCCCCTCCTGCTTGCTACATAATATAAGGATGGTCCCTTTTTCAGCAGGTTTCTTAAAAAATATATCCATTCTTTAAAAACGTCACAAAACAGATGAATTTTTTTATTGGGCTGGTAAAAGGAGTAATGTACGATCGGATGATTTAGAGATGGCGGTTCAATTAGTAATGGAAGTGTATGAAAAAACCCAAGTAAGTGGCATTACAAATCCAAATACATCACTTCCTGATTCCTGTCAGTAGTGTCACACTCAAAATTTATTATTGTATGATTATTTTTTGCAACTTGCTGATTTTTATATCGTGAAACGTTTTAATGGTCGAAAAATCTTATTAAAATGTTTTTCTTTTGAATTTGCCGCATTGATGTGCATCACACAAGAGACGTGAACACAACTAGCAAAGGCACTTGATGATTGATGTCACCTTTGGACAGGGGTGCCACCCACTGGGAGCGGTAAACCCTGAAATACCTTTTTTGAAATTTCTTGAATCCTGAAAAATTCTTTTATAAATTTTTCAAACCCTGAAAATTTAAAGGTAACGAAGTGCCACCATTATTTTCATTTTCCAACCCCTTTTGTGTTTAACAGTTTTTAACATCTCGCACTAATAGTAATAGAGAAGTAGCCGTGAAAAGTATTATTATTTAGTATTGTTTCCAAAGCACGAAGTCTTTAAAATTTAAACTGTTACGTAGTAAAGACATAGGCCTAATTTAAAAATATTACGAAACAATTTAATTTTTATTGTTTTTTCCAACCCAGTCAGTTAAGATTCAAACCGCAATCATTTTTTCTTCATGTTTCGATAATTAATGCGATATTAAATTAATGCATGCTAAAACAAACTCAACGGTCAAGTTTTTACTAAAAGTAAGAAAAGAAGCAAAACTCCTAATGCCATGTTAGTATTCATAAACCAGTTGATCGTAAAACGGGAAATCCTTACGGGAATGAGGCGGAAGTTTATTGAAAAGCCTTATGCGACTTTAAGAGTTAATTATAAGTTTTTCCGTATATTTTTTATATGTGCAGACCGATGCGCGATCGGGTGACAATGAGATGAGAGCAAAATGAAGGGAGAGGTCACTGTACCTGACCTATTTATAGCGAGTCCGCATGCAGGCTTTCCGCACGTTATGACCCACCCCCCCTTCCGTAAAACTCAGAATCCAAATTTGAAAACTTAACACGAAAATCCAGGAAGAGTGAGAAAAAACCTTGCGAATCCAGAAAGAGCAAAATTAAAAACTCGTGAATCCAGAAAATTAAAATATTTAGCTTCATGAATCCGGAATTCTGGGATAAACCGGAACGGTGGCACCCTTTCCTTTGGATGCTGCAAGGAGAAAAATTGAAACTTTCTCATTTCTCTTGTTGGTTCCAAAACGCCCCCATTTAAAAGAAAAAACAGTTCACTGGACCTCAAAAACCCGTGATCTTTGTTTCTCGTTTTCTTTCTTCCCTTCTGCCTCTACTCTCCCCACATTCTTGGCCCCATCTTCTACTATGACGACAATGACCAAGTCTGCCAAGCATGCTATGCCATGCCATGGCGCCCATGGGTCGTATCTAGTATATTATAACATATATTATTATAGATCATAGAGGCATAAATCATAAAGAAAAAAAAGTAAAATAGATATTAATAATATTAAAATTTTTGGTCACAATTGATTGAATGACTGGAGTTGGAGGATAATGTGAATGTGTATGAATGAATTAATATAGGATGTGGCTAGCGCTACGACAATTTTGTCGTAGCAGCAGACGCCCCGGTCGGATGTTGCTAGCGTTATGTCGTAACGCTAGTCAGGAAACTAGTGCTACGACATGTCGTAACAGCAGACGATCCGGCGGGATGTTGCTAGCGTTACGACAAGATTGTCGTAACAGCAGACGAACCGGTCGGATGTTGCTAGCGTTACGACATGTCGTAGCGCTAGTCAGGAAACTAGTGCTACGACATACGCAACCTCTGCTACGACTAGTTTTAGTCAGTTCTTTATATTGTATACGCATATATATTATAATACGACATTATTTGTGTGTGCATTAATTCTAAAATCTAAATTTATTTAAATAAATGATTTAAATAGATTTAATTTTAATATAATATTATATTGGTCTACCGATTGTAAATATATCAGCCGATTTTGCTATACTATAGTATACTTGTGTAAGTGATGCCGATCCATTAAAATTTAGTATACCGTAAAGCCTAAAGCCGTAAATGAAAATCCTCAAGTAACGATTCGCGCACAATCGCAAGAATGTAGGCCTAAAATAATTCGTTTCGTGTGGAATAATAAAATGTGCCGTGTGCAGACTTGTCACGGGAAACCATTCCATTCATCCTTCTACCTCATTTTCACTCTATTACTAATACTATTACTATTGAGGAGGGGGGGGGGCAGGTAATAACAACCGCACAGGACTCCTCGTTTACTCGCCTTTCCCCCCTCCTATTACTATTAGTACTATTACTTCGTGTTGCTGTTTGTGTCCGTTTTCTCAGCACCCCCCTCCCGTCTCTCTTTGCACTTTTTATTACGAGCAAGTCTGCGGGGTACGATGCACTATGCCTCCCTCCCCCGCTTGCGTTCAGCACTTTTTCGCGATGCCTTCAATTCAGAGAATGTTTCAAAAATATCTTGAAAACAATTAAGTAACAGTGATGGTTTATAGTCAGTTTTTAAACTCACGTCTCACCTTTTTCGTTGATGATGCCGACTGAGTGTCAACTCACGAATCAAAAGAATANTGGTAAATTATCGTTGTACGGATCAGGGTGAAATAAGGTCTTTTCCGGCCGCCATCTTTGGTTGCTATGCAAGTCACAAAGATGGCGGGCGGATCGAAAGCCCCAAATGAGAGGAAAATGCTGAAAATGAAATGGGCCGGGCAATGGAAGAAAATCACGAAAAATACACCGTATAAATAATTCTCGAGTTATATCCTTCCGAAAATATCACTAGAAAACACTTAAATCAGCTTCTTCCATTTAGAAAATCACAAATAAATTTCCAATGCGATGTTTGCGCTACGGAGGCAAATCGGTAAAAGAGCGAGTCTTCAAATTCGCGCGCTTATTGAATCACTCGCTATATCCGCAGTTTCGTATTCGATGATTTGTATCTAATAATTATAAGGGGAGGCGTTCCCCCTCCCCTTAGACCCCACCCCCGGTGAGGGAGACAACCGAGGAAATAGAACAACAAAGGGAGGTAACTACAACATAGCAACCGTTCAGTCCTGGACGCGACGAACTTTCCGGCGGCCATCTTGGATCCGTACAACGATAATTAGCCCAATTGATCTAGCGAAGCTGCTGAGAAAGTGTAATATTTTAAATTTATAACTGTTTTTCATTTAATGGCTCAATCTAGATTTTTTAAAAATCCTTTAAAATTCATTAATAAGCTTATCTAGTGATCATGATATTTCATTATGAGAATTATAGTTTAGTATTTAAGTATTAGTATTAGTATTAGCAATAGCATAATTGAAAATACAGAAAATTGTTTACGACTTGTCGTAACGGCAGACAACCCGGGCGGATGTTGCTGGCGTTACGACATGTCGTAGCACCAGCCAGATCCGCGCGGGTTGTCTGCCGTTACTTTGTCGTAGCAGTAGACTAGTAGTTACTAGTTACTAGTAGACACTCCGATTAATATAAATATCTTATTCAATGAGTAGTAGTAGTAGGCCTACGTAAAATGATGCCGAGGTAAAAAGTCAATCAAAATGTACACAAAGTATATTCATAAGGTTATTTTAAATGAGTTAATTTTTGTCTAAACTAAATCACATTAATTTTCACGATCATAAACATTTACTACACTACAGTTGAGTTTACAGCCCTGCCCTCCATCAACTTCCGTCATCAGAAATTCAGTACATTATCCATGAAAACACTATCCTAATGTAATTAAATTCAGATGTCTAAAACATCGACTCAGCTTACTTTGATATATAATTCAAATTTCTGCATTGCTGTATCGGAATCACCGCCGTTAGCAGACATTTTGAACACTTGCAAAGCCGAATCAATGTCGGCGAAAATAAATAACAAACGTTACTTCTTATGACGCAAAGACCTCGCCCAAATTAACCTTGAAATGCGCATGCGCCTGCCAGATGTTATCTTATGGGAAGCCAAAAATTTTTTTATGCGCTGTATGCCTTTTATTTGATCTAAGAATAAATAAAGATACCTTAAATTATTTTTAAAACCTACCACATTTTGAATTTTAAAATCAAAACATTTAAATTTTGAAGAAATAAAAATATGACGCAACGTTCATCTATCACGGCGCTATTAATTACCCCATTTCCCCCTGTCAATAACGTAGCCATAAGGGCCAAGGTGTACGGTTCAGGCGGAATTTTACGTAGACGCGAGGCCATTAAAAACAACACATTTTTAGTAATAATCATGATTGTAACCATTTAGAAGACCTGTTAATTAGTCCCCCATAATTTAAATCGGTTTACTTAAAAAAATCATACAGTGGGCTAATTGTCACTTTGTGAAGTAGTAGCTATAACTAAAAGCTAATTGTCACTTTGTGAAGTATTGGCTATAAGTATAAGCTAATTTTTAATTGTCACTTTGTGAAGTAGTGGCTACAAGTATAAGCTAATTGTCACTTTGTGAAGTAGTGGCTACAAGTATAAGCTAATTGTCACTTTGTGAAGTAGTGGCTACAAGTATAAGCTAATTTTCACTTTGTGAAGTAGTGGCTACAAGTATAAGCTAATTGTCACTTTGTGAAGTAGTGGCTACAAGTATAAGCTAAATGTCACTTTGTGAAATAGTGGCTACAAGTATAAGCTAAATGTCACTTTGTGAAGTAGTGGCTACAAGTATAAGCTAATTGCATGAGGAATAAAAAACTTTCAAAGAAATGACTTGACCTCAGTTACAGATTCTGTTCATGATGTAAGTTGACAAACTAAATGTCATTGAGAGACATTAATTAAAATGCACCATTTGGTATTAAGAGTCTATTTTAACTTTTTTAGAAAGAGATGTACAAATATAGGATTTAAGATTCATGAGAAATAAAGTTACACTGTCAAAAGCTTACCTTTGGAATGGGCCATTATGATTTTAACTGTGTAAGCACAGTTTTTTAGGTCTCTTAAAATTTTGCAACTCCTATGAATTACATTTCTATGTTGAACCAAATTACTTCACTAAAGAAGCTATTGAAACAAAATAAATAAAAAAGCTTTGAAAAAACTTATAACTTTTGAACAATACTTTTTTATTTAGTAATATAAAAAAAGTATAAACACAACTGTGTCAAGTACACTTAAATTTCACAGTATTCCTTGTTGATAAATCAGTTAAACAAGGTTGAGGAATACACCCAAATAAAATCATCCTAAAGATTGTAAGACTTTTTTTTTGGTTATAAATAGACTTATAGAACTTAAACCTTAGGAAACAGGACAAAACTGGTGTCATGTACAGGTACAGCAAGTCATGTGCAATATAGAAATATTTCAATGGTAGTCAATTCCATATTAATATAAGAAGATAAACACGAGATAAACACCAGCTAACGATGTATGAACATTAGAAATGCTGATCAATTCTAATACATGAACATAAAGGAAATTACAAAGAAAACATTCACTTTTTGTGTTACAATTTTTTCTAAGTACATGTAATTAAAAAAATATTTGAAATCATTGTCCAATAAATAAATTTTGAAGAATTTTAATTTGTTACTATAAATAAATCGGTCACCTATAATAATGAAGAATTTTAATTTGTTACTATAGATAAATCTGACACCTATAATAATGAAGAATTTTATTTTGTTACCATAGATAAGTCTGACACCCATGGACCACAGCATGAGACAATTTTTTTTGTTTGTACTAAAGGGAGGGCACCGAACAAAAATATTTCCCAGCTGTTTCAGTAGGTCATCAGTAGTTAACAGCCGTCTTAGATGCCATGATAAAACACAGGAAATTAATTGAGTTAACAGTCGTCTTAGATGCCATGATAAAATACAGGAAATTAATTGAGTTAACAGCCGTCTTAGATGCCATGATAAAATACAGGAAATTAATTGAGTTAACAGCCGTCTTAGATGCCATGGTAAAATACAGGAAATTAATTGAGTTAACAGCCGCCTTAGATTACATGGTAAAATACAGGAAATTAATTGAGTTAACAGCCGCCTTAGATTCCATGGTAAAATACAAGAAATTAATTGAGTTAACAGCCGCCTTAGCTGCCATGGTAAAATACATGAAATTAATTGAGTTAACAGCCGCCTTAGATGCCATGGTAAAATACATGAAATTAATTGAGTTAACAGCCGTCTTAGATTCCATGGTAAAATACATGAAATTAATTGAGTTAACAGCTGCCATAAATGCCATGATAAAATACAGGAAATTAAAGAAACTAATAAATAATATTAGTGAAAGAAATGATGAGACTAATAATGTAGGGAAAACTTCGGTGGAAACATGGTTCCACTCCAATGTGTGACCATTGCCTGTTTGGATTTATTTTCTTCCTGTACTTAAAAAATCAAAAGCTGTCAGTAAATCAGGGTGGCATTATTTCTCAACCAAGTGATCTTAAATAAATCAATAGGAATTCCAGATTTGATTGTCTATCATTTCACAAATTTGAATATTTACATATGCTTCCACATACCATAAAGAATGATCTGCTGGCAAGTGATGCATCGTTCACAGCCATTTAACTAACGTTAAGTTAAAACCTATTCGGAGCTGGGTGGACTCAGGGCGCCCTGGGCCTTGGGAAAAAATCTTTGCCTTCGCATGGATTCAAGCCCATGACCATCGGTACGCCAGTCAAGCACGCTGCCACGCGACCACCGCGCCCCCTAATGATAATGCTTCATACTTAATGGCAGTGATATGATCTGTCTTCCAGTGAAATGTGGTCAAGTTTCGATGTCTATCACTTTGATGGTAGGTTGACCACATCACATAAACAGGTCACATCCAAAGCCAGGAGAGCATCTTTGCCAGATAACCACCATCCATGTCTTGCTGATGCTCTACCACTTGACAATTTCCTGGGACAAAATACTGGCTTTAGATTAAATATAAAACTGAAGTTGAATAAACAACTAATAACATTAACAAAATGTCTGAGTTTTATTGAATTTAAACTGTGCAAACGTGCAGAGAACAAAAAATTCGATTAATGTCACTATTATTCTGTGAACTTATATTTTTTCCCTTAGTTTTATCTTTAGAATATGTTTTATTGCAATTACCGCATACAATTTTTAAATTAAATTTAGACTCTAACTCTAAAAGCTGTATGCATCATTCACTTAATTCGTATAATGACCACATAAACTCATTACTTGATTTCACTCTGTTTGACATCAATCTGCTCCTGTAACTCTTGTTTAGATGTGTTCACGTTCAGTCCTCTCCCTTCCAGCCATTTCCTAGACACTTGTTCTCTCTGGCTACTCTTCTGATCTCTCAACACAAGAGTTCTTAAGTAATTAGCATGGACGTTGTCTGCAGGAATGATAATATGTGATATAACAGCTAGAAAGTTGCATGTATGTTAATGTAGCCCCAAATTTTACAATTTTTAAATCCTTTATATTAACTCATGGTGTCTGGTTGAGCCCTTGATCGTTTGCTTGCCGAAAATACGTTGGATTGATTTTTAACCCACTTCCTTGTATGCTTGCGAGCTGAAATTTTGCAGGCAGACTCGTTGTGATGATAAAAATGATGTATCAACATTTCAGATCTATCCTATGTACTGTAATTCAATTATTGAATTTTAAAATTATTTTATTTTTCTTTATGTATCATGTTTATTTTTGAGATAGAGTGTCGTGGTGCGTATTATGTTCAACAAACTTTTCTGTCGTGCAATAAGGTGCGTATTATATTGACAATACTTTTAAAAAGTATATTCACTTTCGGTGTGCATTATATTAAACATGTTTTATGAGACATAAATAAAATTTTGTAATTTTGGATTGAACATCCTTATAGTTATGTCTTGTATATAAAGGATTTACAGTCAAAAACTTGTTTTTTTACAGGTTTAAAAAAACAAACTTTTTAGTAATGGAAGTATTGACTATATTGACATTAATATTTTCTAAATCAATAGATTTAGAGATAACTTAATAAATTATGTCAAATAAAGTGCCCAGAGAATGATTATGATTATATAAAAAATCTACACACTGTAATCTGGAAGTCATCAAGATAATTTGAAATAATTAAAAATCTATAATAAAAGTATCAATGAAGTTCACACTCTTAGAATACATTCAACGCAAGTAGGCCTGTCAACGGGTACCCGGGACCCGGGTACCCGTTGCCATCAGATTACCCGGGTAGTAAAATTCCGCCCAGGTACCCGTGAAAATGTAACTTTTATGTCTATATTAACGGAGGCCAAACTTTGGCTCCCATTCGGCTTTTTTTTTTTTTTTTTTTTTTTTTTTTTTGAAATAATTTTTCAAAATGAAAATGTTTGTTTGAAATAAATGCAGTAAATTATATCTAAGGAGAAATATCTGTCAACGGGAAATGTACTTTTCTCAACGTGAAACAGAAATCGCAAACACAAAAAGGTTTTGCGCTTTAAAAGAATCATATAGATAAGGAAAATAAAAGTCCTCAGCCAAAAATAATGTTGTTAGAGATAAAAGCTGCGTTTGTTAGTAAAAAAAAAAAATCCCATCTGTGACAGTTACTTCGCTTTGAAATACGCCGATTGATACTTGCTAATGCTGTTTATCTACCCCCCTCTCCTCCCTTCATTCATATAACCCACACCCCTTTCATTCGCTTGTGCTTCTTGTGTGAATTAACACGTGTTGATCTAGAAAAACTGATGTACAAGGTTGTCAGTATTTAAAGTTAATAAATTAATCAGTTACTAACAATTTCAAATGGGTAAGTCGTCGGCCGTGGGGCGGGACTGCATAGAGATGAATGAGGCCGTGTTTGGTATTGTTAATAAAAACATCCCTGCTTTAAACATTAAAGTTACTTTGAAATACGCCGACATAGGATTTCCGATTGTAGACGTTGTTTATCTCCCCCCTCTCCCCCCCATTCGATTGTGTTTTGCGTGTTCGTTCCCACGAGTGCCTCATTTAAAAAAAAAAAATAATACACCAAAATTTGTAATTTTTTAAAAGTCAATAAATCAGTTACTAACAGTCTAATAAAATAAAATGACATTTAGCACCTACGGAGAAGGCGATCATACATTTGTGACAAAGGGGGTGTGTGTTTTAGAAATGTGACAGCACATCAAAACGTGCAACTTAAAATGAAAGTTCCACTTAAAGTCTTGAATGCTTACAATTTATTTATTGACGATTTACATGAATTTACACGTGTATCGATTTAATAGAGTTCAACTTCACATTAAATACAAACTTAAGTGACAATAAAGTTATTACACAAATGCTTATTTTCAAAAAGGAGGTACAGCTATTATGGGGGAGGGGGCGCGGCTGCAAATCTTTGTTCTAAGGTGGTTCTAAATTTTTGTGACAATGGCGGGGAGGGGGGGTATAAATCAGCCAAAATCATGTGACGTCACTTTTAGACGTCGGCCGTGTGGTTACTGAGATATAGGGGGCATGGAAGGTGGCTAGGTTGCATAGTATAGCTGTATGACGGTGAAAATTATGCGATGTTTTGAACGGGTAACCCGGGTACCCGTTCAAAATTTGGACGGGTACCCGGGCAGCATTTTTCAAAAAATTGACAGCCCTAAACGCAAGTACAATTTTTAGAATAGTAGTAACATACCAAATAAAATAATATGTAATTCATCAATGGCCAATGGGAAAACTTAAATGACTTCGTCTGAATATAAGTAAGTAAAAATTAGTTGTTTTTTCCCAAACATTTTATGTAGTGTACTTTGTTGTGTGTAAAACTTTAACTTTGAGAATCTAGAGATCAATCTTATTGCATGTGTTTATGATGTAGTGTACTTTGTTGTGTGTACAACTTTAACTTTCAGAATCTAGAGAACAATCTTATTGTATGTGTTTATGATGTAGTGTACTATGTTGTGTGTAAAACTTTAACTTTCAGAATCTAGAGAACAATCTTATTGCATGTGTTTATGATGTAGTGTACTTTGTTGTGTGTAAAACTTTAACTTTGAGAATCTAGAGAACAATCTTATTGCATGTGTTTATGATGTAGTGTACTATGTTGTGTGTAAAACTTTAACTTTGAGAATCTAGAGATCAATCTTATTGCATGTGTTTATGTCTGACTTACGATACTGCATTGACACATTTTTTTTTTACACTTCATGGGACTTTTAAAAATTATAAAGAGATGAAAAAAATTTAACTTCATGTCGTCTATAAATTAATAAATTAATAAATAAAACCCTGTGTTTAAGAATTCTTGAAAATGTCTAAACCAACTGCACCCACCTGGTTCCAGTTGCAAAATAAGTTGACAACAGTTAACAACTGATAAAAACTGTTTCCTTTTCAAGGAAACTTTGGCCATCCTGAGGCAAAGACTGATCATAAGTTGGGACCAGGTTGACCTTGTACTCAAACAATAAGTTTGGCTTTCATCAGAGAATGTCCTCTTAGAAATGTTCACAGTTTCTGATTTCTCTTCCAGACGTCTTCGTTTCTGTACAGGCTGTTCAACAGCATCTCCTGCAGGTTCAGTGTCAGGTTGGATGACACACATCTTGGAGTTTGACAGAAGATTGTAGGCTCTAGAAAATTAAAAAAAAAACACAAAAAACAACAGACTTTGAAAGCAGCATTAAACATTCATTTTGTAACCAAATATTTTAAAATTAACAGCTTAGGGGCCCTCCATAAAGTATGTCAGGCTCCAGAGGGAGGAGGGGGTGTAAGAAAGTGCGACAGTTTGTGACTGAGGGGCGGGGTGTGTCCGGCTATGTGTGGCATCATAATGTTTTATGTTAAATTTTTAATTATTTTGTAAATAAAAAAATATTTTTATACGAAAGTTTGACATACTTTAGGGGGGTAGTTTTGTGACAGGGGAGGGGGGAGTTAAAAATGGTCAAAAATTGCATGACATACTTTATGGACGACCCCTTAGTGATAGTGTCAATGTCTTAGTGATAGTGTCAATGTCTAAGTGATAGTGTCAATGTCTTAGTGACAGTGTCAATATCTTAGTCATAGTGTCAATATCTTAGTGATAGTGTCAATGTCTAAGTGACAGTGTCAATGTCTTAGTGATAGTGTCAATGTCTTAGTGATAGTGTCAATGTCTTAGTGATAGTGTCAATGTCTTAGTGATAGTGTCAATGTCTAAGTGATAGTGTCAATGTCTTAGTGACAGTGTCAATGTCTTAGTGACAGTGTCAATATCTTAGTCATAGTGTCAATATCTTAGTGATAGTGTCAATGTCTAAGTGACAGTGTCAATGTCTTAGTGACAGTGTCAATGTCTTAGTGATAGTGTCAATGTCTTAGTGACAGTGTCAATGTCTTAGTGATAGTGTCAATGTCTATGAAAAGAAGAACACATGTCTTTAAACAAACAAAATTTACTATTTAATAGAACAGATTTTCTGCTGGAGAATTATTAATTAGAACTAGTTGGAATGAGCTTGCATCTCATTGAAAAGACTCACTTAAGTAAACAGGCCATTGTTTCTTCTGTAAAGCCCTCGGTAGCGACCAAAGCGTCTGCCTTGGCCATAAGGAGTCTTATGGCCGCTGTCTGTGATTTCAAGACATCTGAGCCCAGGGGGTCATCAACATCGCCTGATCCAGTAATAAGTGATCCGGACCTCAGTCTTTTCCTCGATATGTTACTCAATGTCTCAACAAATTCTGGTGCTAGTGAGCGGTCCTTTCCTGTGCCAGTTGTAGGCTTGTCTGTATAGTCTGTGTGATCAAAGCTGGCATTCAGCACATCTGAGTTTTGAGATGTGTTGAAGAGACTGGAGTCTGTGATGAAACAAGGGAAGAACTTATCACACAAAGAGATGGACTCAGTGTGTTTGTCTGACATCACAAGGGCTTCCGCTGTTTCCACCACAATTTGGTCAACGTCCAGCTCACCATTAGCACTGTCAGATACCTGCCAACAAAAACAATGGAACTTCTCAAGAATGTTGCTCAATCTTAATAATACTATAAAAAATAATTAGATTTCTAACTATATAAATGTACATAATAGAAATAATTCAATTTTCAAATATTTAATAAATTAAAATAAGTGGTTTTCTGATTTAAAATTTAAAAAAAAAATCATGTGCAGAACATTTTCTGTTTACTAACATTATAATTTAAATCTGTGTCTCGTAAAATGTGCAACAACCCAATGTACTGCTGTGCCGACTCATTGTACCTATCAACAGAGAGATAACATAATGTTAAAACACATGGATTCCATTCTATGACATCTAAACAAAAGAAACACATTAACTAAATGCTAATTTGGGTCACTTTGATTGTATATCAAACTTGATATAAAATAAACCCTCTCACTCTCATCACATATTAAATTGTGTAGTCAGGTTGGAGAATAAAAATTATGAGGCTGAGAAATAAAAGTAAATATAAATGAAATAAATCTGTTTATATCTGCAGCCAAATTGGTATAAATGAATGGAGGAAGTAAGAAGGGAGAAGACTAGCATGAGGTTCAAGGTTACAAAATATTACAAATTTACTTTTGAAGGTGAAAACATCGCTTGGCAAAATGATGCATGGCTGATAGGAGTGATACTTCTGGCCGGATTTTAAAGACACAAGCGACTGTTTGGTCAAACCCACTCACAGGAAGACATGGTCTTAGATACTTATCCCTTAGAATCTGAAGTCATGAAACATTGCTATAATGTTAACATAGTGAATGAGTAGTCAATCCGGTTTATTACAAAAATTCAATTAAAGAAGTTTAAGTCCATCATAAAACTTTATTTAGAAGAAATTAAACGTAATTATTGATGTTAAATGATTAAACACCATCTAAAATTAAACCTTTTTTGGGTTGAATTCTCTTAGAATTCTTACTAGACATACAATGGTATACCATTATATACTATTACTGTTTGAAAAATAAATTTCTAAAATGCATTTATTTTTCTAGAAATGAATATTTACCTTGACAAGTAAATTCAGAGATTCCAGTTCATAATCGTCAAGGCCTAAAGTCTGATAAATGGAAGCCATTTGATAAAATGTGTTTGTGTTCTCTCTGTTGATATTAAGAGCTTCTCTGTAGGTCATCAAGGCCAAATGATGATGTCCCTGACACATAAATAAAATCAATAAGCACAGCCTTAAGCTAGTGTCCTAACATAAAATCATCAAGGCCAAATGATGATGTCCCTGACACATAAATACAGTCAATAAGCACAGCCTTAAGCTAGTGTGCTAACATAAAATCATCAAGGCCAAATGATGATGTCCCTGACACATAAAGACAGTCAAAAAGCACAGCCTTAAGCTAGTGTCCTAACATAAAATCATCAAGGCCAAATGATGATGTCCCTGACACATAAAGACAGTCAATAAGCAGTGAAGCTAGTGTCCTAACATAAAATCATCAAGACCAAATGATGATGTCCCTGACACATAAAGAAAGTCAAAAAGCACAGCCTTAAGCTAGTGTCAGTGTCCTAACATAAAATCAATCAATATACATAATTTGCTGGGTATGTCCCGTCCATCCGTTTGTTCATAACGCTACTAATTTTAGTAAGCAGCGCACGGCTAACAAAAAAAGCCTTGAAAATATAATTACTGCACCAAAAATAACTGTTACAAACATCCGCATAAAATTGTTTAAAATGGAAATAAATGAATAAAATAAATGAAAGTTCTGTATTATATTATCTTTTAAACTGATGTGTATTTTTTCAAAATTAATAGATTTCAGCTGAATATATATTTATTTTGAAAACTTCCGTCATTTTTGATGGGTAATAAACTAGTACAGGAATAAAACAGTCACTACACACAGCGTTCTTACATAAAATACAGGACTAAAACACAGTCACTGCAGGTGTTCTTACATAAATACAGGACTAAAACACAGTTTAAAGCAAGTGTTCTTACATAAATACAGGACTAAAACACAGTCTAAAGCAAGTGTTCTTACATAAATACAGGACTAAAACACAGTCTAAAGCAATTGTTCTTACATAAAATACAGGACTAAAACACAGTCTAAAGCAAGTGTTCTTACATAAAATACAGGACTAAAACACAATCTAAAGCAAGTGTTCTTACATAAAATACAGGACTAAAACACAGTCTAAAGCAAGTGTTCTTACATAAAATACAGGACTAAAACACAGTCACTGCAAGTGTCCTAAGTGTAACTATATATAGGGCAATATCTTGACTCTAATACACACAAACTCATCTCTTAACTTCATGTGTCTTCTGGACATGCTGTATAGACATGCTGTATAGACATGCTGGTTAGTGTCCCACTATGTTGAAGTGCCACTAACCTCTAATGAGTAGCACTCTGCCATCAAACACAAGAGTTCAGATCTGGGCCTCACATCCAAGGTCGTCTTCAGTGTAGCAGAAATTCTCTGCATAGCCAGCATATATTTCTTTTCTTCCATGTATTTTCTACCTAGATAATAATGTTATAAAAATATTACTTTGATCAGGCAAGTAGAATGTAGTTTTACTTTACATTTTTTATGTTCTTATAAAACAGCCAAATTAAACTTTTAAAAATTCAATTTTCAAGTGCACATGACAATTATTACTTATCTGTAGTAGCTAACAACAAAAAATCATGTTATGATATTTGTGCTCATAAAAGATAAAAATAAAGTTTGAATATATAATGAATCTTGTCAGCAGTCGGGGTAGGGGAAGTAATTTCTAAAACCTGCCAGGTTCTGCAACTCTTACAAATACAAACTGTGTGCAGCCACTCCCACTGGTCATACTTTAGTGTGGTGTCATCTGTCATATGATGACATGCAGCTAGTACAAGTTTAGTGATGTCATCAACACAAGGACAATCTTCCACACTGTTGTTATCAAGGGTCTTGCATAAAATCAGATTATGTTGAAGAGGCAGGCATTCCTACAGCAAAAATTTATTTTATATTCCATAGTATCAAATTTTGTTGAAAATTAAATTCTTTTTATAATCAAGTCTTTAATATTATCAAAAGGATAAAATAAATGCAGTATCTTACTAATAATATGAATTAACAAGGCTTTTTAGCTATTGAGTTATTCAGCATTAAAATTTTAAGTAATCACTATTTTAATTTTTAAAGAAAGAATTTTAGCTTTTTAAAAAAAATTGATGGGCTTGCATTTATAGTATGCTTAACTCAATGCTGAAATATTTATTATTTTAAGCCTGGAGAAATGTTATTAATGTACATTAAAGATATACAAGATAAAACTCTTCTTTGTTAGCAGGTCCATTATCAGATCTAGCACTTGTTATGGGGAAATATAAATAACAAATACTGTTCCATTTTACTACTGAAATGTCAAATAAAACCCAGTCCAGCAGCAGAGAGGGGAGTTTCTTTGAAAGATTTTTATTTTCAAAGTCACATGTCTAACAAACTTTAGCTATACAAATGTTAATTGCCACTCATTTTAAAGTAATAGATTAAATGTCATCTTAAGCTTATGGATCAAAACTTTTTTTTAGGGCACAACAATATATAAGAGCACCACCAAACAAGATGTCACACAATTTTTGTTGTGCTTAAAATACTATATGATCGAATGTGGAATATCTAAATTTATCACCCCATCTCCTCAACATTTTGTTGATTCTGAGCTATCAATGAGTCAATTATAGGGACACCTCACTGAGAAAGTTGTACCTTTATCTTCCTGTGTCATTATTTTTTTCTGGAGCCTCCAAAGAATATACATATGTTCAAATGATTAAAATACTAGATATAGTTTTTATATTTGCATAAACCCACAGCTGAAGTAAACTTCAATGTAAGAAGATTTGACCCACTTGCATGGTAGACTTAGGGAGTAGCTCCTTAAGAGAAACAAGAATATGGAAGACTTCTTTTGTTTTATGCTCATTATTTTGTTGTTTCCTGTACAGACACCACACACTGCATAAGATCAGCACGCGTCCAAGGATTGAGAGCACTGGGGAAGATAGTGAAAAGCAATTATATTTTTTTCTAAATATTGTAACAAATAATGTAATTTATGTTTTTTAGGTCCCACCGTTTTTGATTGCCAGAGTCAAATGATTGCCAGGGAGAACTAATCTGCACAAAGTACATTATGGTATTTTATAATATCAACTCTGCAGAGTTTAGCTGTCTAAATTAAGTATTATTAATTTTATATTAGATCATCTTAAAACTGCAATTATCAAATATTTTAATGTAAATAGGCAAAATAATTGAATATTTTATAAGCATCAGCAACTTCTGCCATTTAAAAGGGGGCGGTGCCACTTATGTAAAGAAGGTCATGTCACTCAAAATGAAAAAAAGTAATGATCACCACATCCTAGGTCAATGAAATCTGGCACCAAATTAGATTAATAGATGGTGCTAATGGCCCTTACATATGATTGATGGACCCTCTGTATTTCAACAAATTTTTTGAGTCAAAGATACCACATATTGACCTTTTTATTTCAAAATACTGGTCTATTGAAAATACAAAGAAACCTATTAAAATGTAGGCCAATATGTATTCCAAAGCTTAAGACCGGAAAAGAAACTCAAATATGTTTCGAAAGCACCTGTTTATTGTTTTACACCGTCTTCTGAATAATTAAAAACTTGGATCTCAGCGCCTAATTATTTTTCTGATACAAAGAACATAGTAGTCCCCCTTGACATACCGAAGTATCTATTAAGTGGTCTAAAGCTATTTAAAAAAACTATTGTTATAGACTCAGCAGTCTGATTTTTTCCCCAAAATAGTTCATATTTCTTTGACTATCACCAAAAAAAAAAGTTATTGAACCCCAATAATTTATGGTTAAATTAGAAAAAAAAAATGATCCACAGACTTTTGTTTGTTTTTATTGTTAGATGCCTGTACAAAAAGAAAACTTCCTGGAAGGTGAAATCTTTTTTCCAGATTGCTGACATTATTATGAGTGAATTTAATGTGATTTCATAATAACTGCATCATTCTGATACCAAGTTTTAAAGTAAAATTAATACTTATTTTATTAAAGCTCACAATGTTGTTTTGAATACAATACTTACATTTCAACTTTTTAAATGGATCTTTTAGTATCTCAGAAAGTTTCATTAATTTGGTTTCAAAACTTGAATTTGTGTCACAAAAAGATTTTTTCTCATTTTGACTTGCCAACTTTAAAACTGACGAGGAAAAATAAGACATTTTATACACTAGAAATATTCTTGAGTTGTAAATAACAGAAAAACCTACAAAAATACATAAGTATGCTTCAACTGCCTATCTTAAGATTTCCTATCTTAAGATCTTTCGTGAGTGAAAAATCTACATCATTTTAAAATTAAATTATCTGAGTATATAGATTTACCATAACTTTTAAGTAAGCAAAAATATATTTCGATTGAATTTAAAATGAAAATATCTACTTTAAATGAATCAAGTTAATGAAACAAGAAACTTATGGGGTTTACAATACTATCATTCAACATATATCTTTTCCAGACTCCAACAATAAATGAAGGTAACCCTGAAAGGTTTTAAACTTCATAAATGCTTCAGATTTATTTTTTTTCCACACAAATTGATTGTCTCTTTTGATTGTGTTAAAAATACACAAATTGAAAATAAAACAAAACATTTCCTTGATAATTAAAGAATCTCAGAAGCAGTCAGCATTAACAAAAGCCATTTTCCACCATTTGTATAACATCACCAACCTCTTTCTAGAGTTGCAGACACTAAATCATCAGGCGAAGATGAAAACGTTGCGTTAGAATCACTGTGGACATTCGACATGATGCTTATCATCACGTAATTGCAACAAATTGTAAGTTCCAGGAATAAATTATCATTTGAAGGCAACCAGACTGTAAAAAATAAACATTGTTTCAGTACATTAATGAGGAATGGATAAAACTTCAATTTTTACACACAAAATCTTAAAAAACTTAATTTACTGTAACCAATTCCAGACATACCTCTAAGCTCATTTATTAATTTCAAACCGTCTTTAAGATGTTTTGAAATGCTGAAACTCTCTACTTCATGACATTCTCTGAGTGATGACTGGTGAATTGAATAGATTCATTATTAACAGTATGTCTGTGACTATTTAATATTAATTATTAAATGAATATGAGGTAGATAGAAAGAAAGTTTTAGTTATTGAACAATGCAATGCATTTTTTAAAATTAGGGCTAGTGGTAGGGTCAACCAAAAGTGCCAAAACAAGATCAAGAGTAGAAACAATTAAAATTAATATTAAATATTAATTAATTAATATAATATTATTATTTTATATAATATAAGTATATAAGTCCAAGCCTGTATCAGTGTACTACTGTTTTGCATAATAGAATTGACTAATTTTCACCTTTCGATCTTCGTCTTCATTACAAAATGAGTTAATAAGGGCTTGCCCTGACATATTGAATTGAAAATTATGAGTAAATTGTTGGGCGAGATACTTTTTTAAATAACAACACGTCCACCTGTCAAACTCGGAACTAAAACGCAAAAATGATGTCTGTGTGTGTTTTGTTAAATTATCTTCAAAATCATCCGTTAATGCATTTTTTGCGTCGGATATGACTGTCCCTGCCATAGTCGCTAATATTTAATATTACTATTACATATGAAATAGCTTATTTATTATTTATAATTTAAACATTGGGCTAATTACTGGCAGCTAGGATTTTCATAAAATAGTAATTATGAGGGGACAGCACTCTCTTCAATGATTTCTAGTTATCCTAAACTAAACGTTAAAATTTAACTTCATTGGTAGACACGACTCACAAAAACATTTCATTGCTCATACAAAATTGCGGAGAGAGATTCAATTTGTTATTAAGTTTCAAGTATAAGCAAGCTATAAACACCCGCCCTCATTGATCGTTAAAATAAATTATGATGTGATGAATAAAATATGGTGTTATTTTAAGTAAGGCCCAGTAAGGGGATTGCAACTCCGACATGTCACATGTTCTTTACTTTTATTGAATTTATTTAATTTATTCGGTTGCCCATTCCAATTCATGGCCCATGCTAGGCTATACTATATAAAAAAAGTATATTTATAATTAATATTAAGCAATATAATAATTATAATATAATTATAATCTTTATTGAATTGCCGTGGCACTATGCCCATATTCTGGATTTTTACTACTACAACTACTTATACTTATACTTATACGCATAAAAATATAAAAAGTTAAAGTAATTTTCGTTTGGCAGTGGCTATTGAGACGTCAACTTCTTAATAGCCCACAGGCTATTGAGACGCAAACAAAATAAGCCAATGAAAATTAAGTAGGCGTCCTTGACTGACATCACGCGCCAATTGGGGTAAGAGAGGGGGGTAATGCCTTTATGTGACGTGTGTGAGGGGTGTTAAATATGATGTCACATGTAAATGCGCAACTTTAAATAAAACTTCTACAAAAATATTCGATTGCTTGCTATTTCGTTAAGGACATTTTCAGTGGCAAAAAAAAAATTTTTTAAAATTATAACGCCACTTCTATAAAAGGTAGAAAGACAAAAAAAAATTGTTTTTCGTGACAAGCCCTTTAAAATGATATATTATTTAAGCATATCGGACTGCATTTACATTTTCTGTCAAAGCCACGCCACAAATCAATTAGCCTAAGGGGCCATCCATACGCAAGCAGGGGGGAGGGGGGGGTCTTCGAAAAATGGCATTATGCGTATGAATGGATGCGTTTGGGGTGGGGGAGGGTCTCCACTGAATGCCTAATTATGCACAATAAATGTAATTTGCATAATACTAAGCCTAGTAATGTAAACCGCGCAGACTCTAACGTCATTTTTAACTGACCTACTGAGTCAAGACTGATATGCAATAATGTTTTTTATTTTAATACAAACAAAATTCTGAACTTTTAAATTCAGACCAAACGTTCACACATTTCTTGAAATTAGTAGATGTTTCTCTTTCGCCCACCGGTGTCTCAGCCGTTATATTATATACATAATGGGATTGCAATTTCACTGCTTATATCTTTATATTTTATACGTTTTTTGGCCGTCCATGAATGACGTCATGCGATTTTTACCCTCCTTTAGAGTCCTTTCCCCATTGTCACAAAACTAAGACAATATGATGTCACAAAGCTCTGATTGCCCCCCCCCAAAAAAAAAAACTATTAAAAAAATTACCACGTTTCAAATAACATTTATGTCATATATATATGTAATATGTATTTAGTGTAAGTCTTCACTCTAGGTCTAATATCATTAACACGTGTGAAGCCATTAAAAGTAACTAAATAAATTGTGAGCAATCAAGTGGAACTTTTATTTCAAGTAGCGCATTTTGATTACTTAAACGTGGCCCCACCCCCTTGTCTTACATCCTCACTAATGCGTTACCCTTGTTCGCCCCCACCCACAGGAGCGTGACGTCATGTATGGACGGCCCCTTCATGCATTGTTGAAGACAATAAAATTACAATTTTCTATTACTTCTCTTATATTTTTTCAATAAATTCGACTTGAAAAACACACTGTTACATTTAAGTATGTATTTACTGTAAGACAATCAAATACTTGTGTAGAAGTTTTATTTAAGTTGCGCGTAAATTACATGTTATATCATATTTAACACCCTCTCACACATAGTCACAAATGCATGACCCCCTCACTACCCTTACCCCACTTGGCGCATGATGTCAGTCAAGAACAACCCTTAAATACGCCAACCTTAAATACTTAATTTTCATTGGCTTATTTTGTTTGCGTCTCAATAGCCTGTGGGCTATTAAGACGTTAGCGTCTCAATAGCCACTGCCTTTTCCGTTTTTACCCTAAAAGAGAAGTAAATAAAGTAAGTTGATTGAGTGAGTTAGTCAGTTAGACAAGAAAGTTAATTAAGTGATTTTTATAAAGAATGCAGGACTAGACAAAAACTAAAAACCATGGACCATGGATAAACAATTAAACATAGGCTAAGGCCAAGGTGTAGGACACAATAATCTGAATCTTCTATATAGAATTATAAAGGAGCGTCTGTAACTGTAACAGATAAGTTAAGAAGTCTTTTAAACTTCTTAAATTAAAAGTGATAGTGATAGCGGTAGTAATCTCATAATGATAATGATACACGTCACACAGTAGTATAGTATAGTATAATTTGTATAATTTATAATAATACAGATTCACTGAGTATAACACAGTATAAAGGCAACTCTAACAAATCCTCCTCTTTTGGAAGCTTGTTATGGAATGGCTTGACTGAACAAGCCAGGAAAACCAACACACTTAACTACTAACATTGTTTACATTGACATCTCATGGGAGGTTTTTAGTCAAGCCCTAATAAAAATATATCCAAACTCAAATTACTGTCACTGTGCATCTAAAGACTAGTGTATCTCAAGGACATTTTTGGCTTGTGTTTCTTATCTTGGAATGTCATTGTTTTCAAAAGTCCCTTTAACTTTCTGGGGTTTAAAGCAGAGGATGTTAACACCCCAGACTTAGAACACAACATAGTTTAATGATAATGAGGTGTTCTTCCACCACTAAACTTGCTTAAAAAGTTAATTACCCAAATAAAACCTAATGTAAAATGGTATGTAAAACAAATTTTAATTGAGATATTCAAGACAAATAATTTTTTAATGTAAAAGACTACATTTGAGCCTTTTTTAAGCATTTTAATCTGTATAATATGGAATTTGTTTTTTGGGCTGGTCAGACTGTGTTACTTTGCGTAACCTCTTTTTAATTTTTTTTTTTTTACACCCTTCTGGTGATGAAATGTGTGGCATCTGTCTGTCTACGAAAGACGATAGATTTATCTTTATTATTTGCAGCTCTTGGTGTGGCTGATGAGACCAATTCTTGAGTGGCAGTCTCTTCTGCATTTTACACACACGAATGTAGATGGGCAGTGTTGCCTGGCCTTTCTTCTCGCTCTTTTTCCAACTGCTTCTTCCCTAGATTCCTCCTCTGCTCTTAGTGATCCTTCTTTCACTATAGCCCGCCATGTGGTCCTATCATCAGCCAGGTTTTCCCAGTTTTGTATGTCAATGTTGGCTACTTTCATGTGTGTATCTGAGACATGGCCGACCAACTGCTGACCTTTTCCCTGTTGCCAGCTCGCTGTATAACACATTTTTGGGTATGCGACCAGTTTGAATTCTCTTGACGTGTCCAAGCCAGCGAAGGCGTCTTTGGTTTAATATGGCTGGAATGCTGGTCATGCTTGCTTGAGCTAGGACCTCTGTGTTGGGGACTTTCTCTTGCCATTTGATGTCAAGGATGCAGCGCAGGCCTCTGAGGTGGAAGCTATTGAGCCTTCTTTCATGCCTGGTATAAGTGGTCCATGACTCGCATCCATAGAGGAGCGTGCTCAGTGCGCAGGCCTGGTATACCTGCAGCTTAGTCCTTGATGTGAGTTTGACATTGGACCAGACTCTTTTGTACAGTCTAGCCATAACAGTTGCTGCCTTCCCTATCCTACCGCTTATCTCATCTTCCAGTGAGGGGGTGCTTGAGATGTTTGATCCCAGGTATGTAAAACTGTCAACAACATCCAGGTTGCAGTCGTCTATAGTGATAGTTGGGAGGGAGGCAAATGAAATGTATAATAATTTAAAATATGTTTTTGATGAATTTTTATATGTTAAGTAACCATTAAATATACATATTTGATTATTTATTAGACGTCAAAATATGAATTTAAAAACTCTTGCATTGTTTATCACTAAATTAAATTCTTATGGACTCGTGTGACAGAGCAAAGGCTTTCTCAAATTAAAAATTAATAGCAATAATTTAAAATTCCTTTTTTTGATAAATGATACAAAAAAATAATTATATAATTAAAATAGATAAAGATCTAATGAATTTAATCTATTGTCTTCTTTCAAATGTCATTTTTCCTTCCATTGAAAATTATTTTTTCACATATTAAAATTTTTAAAGAATTGTCTCTCTTCTTGTATCAAAACTTGGTGCCACACTAATGATGATACTCTCAGCTAAGAATTCAAAAATATTCTGTAAAAATTTTGTATTTTTTAATTTGAACAGTAGAAAATTAATAAGTAATTTGATCAGTTCAAAATATTAATATATAATATTAATAAAAATTCATCAAATTTTAACGTGCATTATATTTTATGATAAGCATTTGACTGTAACTCAATACCTGTATGTCTGAGACTGTGTTGCATAACCAAAAATGTACATATCTTTATTGCTTCTAGACTTTTGTTAGGTAAAATTCAATCCCACTGAAAGCAGTTCGTATCAATATATTTACTAACAAAAATGAAGTGACTCTCATGTAAACTTTATATACTTTTCAATCATCATGCTTAATGGCAGAGTAGTGTGGGTTTGGTCAATTAAAAAAAGGAAAATTGATTCCATATTTCACTTTCTTTTCAGAGTACTGCAGAAAAGTTTGATGTGAGCTCCTTACCAAAGTCATCTTAACTGCCTTAAGTCTTTCAAAAGCTGGCATAGTTATGGCAGTAACAAGTGCACGCTCAAGATTCCACTTTTACAATTCAATGACATGTCTTTTGAAAGCCTTAGAAGGAAAGTCCATCACTGTGGAGATTCGAAGTGATAAATTTATTCAAGGGACGCTGGACCTCGTGGAAGCAGATATGAATCTCAACATGTCCAATGTTGTTCTCAGGGATGTGTTAGGTAAATCAACATATTTAGCAAAGTTTTATATCAGAGGTCGACAAATTCGCTTTGTGCATATCCCAGATGAAGTGGACATTATTAAGGCAATGCAATGGCAGCTTGACAAAACAGAATACTATAAAGGTCAGGAGAGACAAGACAGGGAGAGAATCATGGACAGGCGGCAACAACTCAGGAACAAGAAAAGTTTACAACTTCAAGCCAGAGAGAAAAAAACATAAAGTTTGATCCCCAAGAGAACATTTTTATCTGCAGCAGACACAACACAGGATAGACTCAATGTTTAAATTAAAGTTACATTTTCGTGTTTTATTTTACTGACATTGTAACAAAGGTTATTTACATTAATTTGAGATTTAATTATGACCCTAATTTTATAATGTTACTGTTATTTGATTATAATTATAACTTATTTCTTTATTTAATTTTTTAAAAATAAAATTTAATTTTTAAATCTAATGACTTTTTGACGAATGTAGAAAATTTTGCCAAAACTTAGAGAAAATCAAAGAACAAATTAAAATTTTTTAGGTGTTTTTAAGCATTTTATTGTGTTTAAAATAATTTTTTTACAGTTACATAATATTTAGAATAATATATTAATAATAAAGGCACAATAATATTCTAAATAACTTCCCACATTATTACATTAATAAAAAATATGGCCCCCAAATGTCTTGAATGTAAACATGAAAAAATTATGTGACTTGCTATTGCTACATGAATAAACACAGGAATGTTATTGTTTACTTTTATGTAAACCATTTGGATTGGATGAATACTGCAAATATTACTGTTTATGACAAAATAAAGGAAGTAAAATTAAAAATGAGTTATGGCATTAAGAACATACACATGACAAAAACTTCCTGTATAGGACATGCATTCAAATTATAAACATATTGCAATGATGGTGCATACATTAAAAATGTCATTGGTTCTGTGTTAACAAGTAGAGATAGTGGTATGTTCACAGTAAATAGATGTCATAAGACATACATTAGTTTTGTTAGTTATGGATTAAAGTGAATGTATTGAGAAAGTTGTAAGAGTTGAAACTAAACCTCAATTCACATGTCACAGGTGTCCTAGGGCATCAATTTTGAGATGTTGTTACAGTTACAGTCCAACAAAACTAGAGAAGTGATATAATCACCAGAAGCTTGTTGGTTTAAATGGCACTTCAACATCAAGGAACTTGGGCTCTTTTGACTAAAGGTTTTTTCTTAATATTTAATTCAATTTTCAAAAAACTCTAGAGTTGATTCAATTAGGAGGCCCTAGACACACACTGAATCTAAATGAAAGTATGTATGTTCATTACAATGTGCCATGGTCAGAGGCCCTAGACACACACTGAATCTAAATGAAAGTATGTATGTTCAATACAATTACAATGTGCCATAGTCAGAAAATGGAGGGGAGGGAAGAAGAAATTCACAATTAAAGGACTTGAAGAGGAAACAATAATCAAAAGTTATTGCCAAGATTTTATGGATGTTCCCTTGCATGCAAATAATTAATAACAAGAGGCCTTAAATGACAAGTTTACCATCAAAATTAATGTCTAAACTACTTGCCTTCAAATTAATGTATCATAGCCCAATAATGATTATAAATTATTTATGTTTGTAAAGTTGGATTTTTATGGAGAAAGACAAAAATATTGTTTATAACATACCATGATTAACTGCCTAATAAATGAGTATTAAAAGTTTTCTTTGTTGTAGTAAAACTTGGTTTTCTCCTCTGACTTTGAAAACTTATTGCACAGCTTGTGTAAAACTGTTGACAGAGGTTTAGGTCCACAGAAGAACACTCCTGTACTCTGTCTGCAATCAAGAGAGTATAATGGATGTAATTAAATGTCTCCAAATAAAGTACTAGTTCAACTGTTATTCAAGTTTCATTTGTTACTCTTATGCAGCCATGAGAAAATTTTTAAAAAAATATTTAAACAGGCCATGTTAGGCCTAACAGGATGTCACAAAGTAACGTTTCAGGACTATACATACTCTGTTTAAATAACATATTTTGGCAATTTAAAAGACTGGTTCCAGTCTCACCCATATTTTGTCCATAAGAAAATAGCAGCATTATTTGGAATAAAAAATTGTAAATCTGGAAACTCAAAACCAGAAAGTTGTAAATCTGGAAACTCACAACCAGAAAGTTGTAAATCTGGAAACTCACAACCAGAAAGCTGAAACTAAGAGAAATGTTTACCCTTTGTGTGAAATGGCCAAGTCTTTAAATATAGTTTCCCACTGTGGCCGGCCGTAGTGAGTCTTTTGATGTAATCCTGTCACAGTATCGTAATCTGCCATGTCATCATGAAGGATTATATTTCTTGCCTTGAATGAGAATAGTAATTTTATTTCAGAGTGTGTATAGTATAAAATATTAGCACTGTGTTCATCAAAGTGTGTTATTAGTGAAATGAGTCCAATACTGTTGATAGTTAATTATTTTAAATAAATGATTTAAACTATTGTCTACGTACTTGATTTGAGTTCCAGCCTTTAGTTAGGTAGATAAAGTAGTGTAAGAGATACTATTTAAAAATTTAAATAAATGATTTAAACTATTGTCCCCATACTTGATTTGAGTTCCAGCCTTTAGTAAGGTAGATAAAGTAGTGTAAGAGATACTATTTAAAAATTTAAATAAATGATTTAAACTATTGTCCCCGTACTTGATTTGAGTTCCAGCCTTTAGTTAGGTAGATAAAGTAGTGTAAGAGATTCTCTGTGTTTCTTGCCCTCATCTGACGCTCCAGATCTAGGAGCAGACCTTGAAACCACTCAAAGGCTGTTGTGTCTGGACACACCCAGTACAGGTAAACACGTTTCAGTGGCAGTGTTTCATTGGGATGGCAAAATTTGTACCTGTCACACAAGATTATAGATGATTTGTACATGTCACACAAGATAACATGGTTTGTACCTGTCACACAAGATAACATGACTTGTACCTGTCACACAAGTTAACATGACTTGTACCTGTCACACAAGATAACATGACTTGTACCTGTCACACAAGATAACATGACTTTTACTTGTCACACAAGTCTCCATTAACAATAACCAGTGACCAGATAATATTCAATCAATATTTATAGACTGTACATTTTGTTATCAGTCAACAAGGTTTCATTTCTAGCCTTCGTTCTAACTTTAGTTGAACTTTTGACATGTACGCATAACAAAAATATGATTTTAACAAAACATTAAATGTCAGACTTCAAGGCCACAAATATAAGTTATACAATATTTGTTTTAAAAAATCACTAAAATTTTAAAAATGTATGAGCTATTTGTGTTGATATCAGAGGATTATATCTTAACTGATACCAATAACTTGGGCTGTCTTACCAAACTGACTTAAGCACAGAAGCAAATGGAGTTATGCCAATGCCACAGCCAATCAGCACTGCTACATCATATGCCAGAACATCCTAAAATAAGTACAAGTGCAACATTTTTTAATTAAATTATTAAAATTTATTATTTATATTAATGTTGGATTGTTTTTAACTTAAAAAACTGGAAGAACAGTTAATAAAAAATACAGAATTTTACAAAATCTGGATTTTATTAACTTAATGACTTAATGTCATTTTCAGTAAAATAATAACTAATAATACTAAAATATTTTTTCAAAACCATATAAATTTATGACATATATTTTTTTTTGCTTTTCTCATTATATTTTTTTAGGTTATAAATTATGAAGAATAATTATTCCTCAGCTGATAGAAAGATTACATGAGAGTCGTTTGTTTAGTGGTGGTCAGAATTTACTGTATTTTAGTGTGAGGACATTAGTTCAGTGTGACATCCAGCCTTACATGGCATCCAGCCTTACATGGCATCCAGCCTTAGTGACTTAGTGGCATCCAGCCTTACATGGCATCTAGTCTTAGTGGCATCCAGCCTTAGTGGAATCCAGCCTTACATGGCATCCAGCCTTAGTGGCATCCAGCCTTACATGGCATCCAGCCTTAGTGGCATCCAGCCTGACATGGCATCCAGCCTTAGTGGCATCCAGCCTTAGTGGCATCCAGCCTTAGTGGCATCCAGCCTTAGTGGCATCCAGTCTTAGTGGCATCCAGCCTTAGTGGCATCCAGTCTTAGTGGCATCCAGCCTTAGTGGCATCCAATCTTACTGGCATCAAGCCTTAGTGGCATCCAGTCTTAGTGGCATCCAGCCTTAGTGGCATCCAGCCTTAGTGGCATCCAGTCTTAGTGGCATCCAGCCTTA
>MUZC01001299.1:1136059-1162398 GCA_002072015.1 Radix auricularia
TGGCATCCAGCCTTATGTGGCATCCAGCCTTAGTGGCATCCAGCCTTATGTGGCATCCAGCCTTATATGGCATCGAGTCTTATGTGTCATCCAGCCTTATGTGGCATCCAGTCTAACATGGCATCCAGTCTTATGTGGAATCCAGTCTTACATGGCATCCAGCCTTAGTGACTTAGTGGCATCCAGCCTTACATGGCATCTAGTCTTAGTGGCATCCAGCCTTAGTGGCATCCAGCCTTAGTGGAATCCAGCCTTAGTGGAATCCAGCCTTACATGGCATCCAGCCTTAGTGGCATCCAGCCTTAGTGGCATCCAGCCTTATGTGGCATCCAGTCTTAGTGCAATCCAGCCTTACGTGGCATCCAGCCTTAGTGGCATCCAGCCTTACATGGCATCCAGCCTTAGTGGCATCCAGTCTTAGTGGCATCCAGCCTTAGTGGCATCCAGTCTTAGTGGCATCCAGCCTTAGTGGCATCCAGCATTAGTGGCATCCAGTCTCAGTGGCATCCAGCCTTAGTGGCATCCAGTCTTAGTGGCATCCAGCCTTAGTGGCATCCAGTCTTAGTGGCATCCAGCCTTAGTGGCATCCAGCCTTAGTGGCATCCAGTCTTAGTGGCATCCAGCCTTATTGGCATCCAGCCTTAGTGGCATCCAGTCTTAGTGGCATCCAGCCTTAGTGGCATCCAGCCTTAGTGGCATCCAGTCTTACATGGCATCCAGCCTTAGTGGCATCAAGTCTTAGTGGCATCCAGCCTTAGTGGCATCCAGTCTTAGTGGCATCCAGCCTTACATGGCATCCAGCCGTACATGACAATCAGCCTTAGTGGCATCAAGCCTTATATGGCATCCAGCCTTATGTGGCATCCAGCCTTATGTGGCATCCAGTCTTATGTGGCATCCAGGCTTAGTGGCATCCAGTCTTACATGGCATCCAGTCTTACATGGCATCCAGCCGTACATGACAATCAGCCTTAGTGGCATCAAGCCTTATATGGCATCCAGCCTTATGTGGCATCCAGCATTATGTGGCATCCAGTCTTATGTGGCATCCAGTCTTAGTGGCATCCAGCCTTATGTGGCATCCAGCCTTATGTAGCATCCAGCCTTACATGGCATCCAGCCGTACATGACAATCAGCCTTAGTGGCATCCAGTCTTAGTGGCATCCAGCCTTAGTGGCATCCAGTCTTAGTGGCATCCAGCCTTAGTGGCATCCAGTCTTAGTGGCATCCAGCCTTAGTGGCATCCAGCATTAGTGGCATCCAGTCTTAGTGGCATCCAGCCTCAGTGGCATCCAGTCTTAGTGGCATCCAGTCTTAGTGGCATCCAGCCTTAGTGGCATCCAGTCTTAGTGGCATCCAGCCTTACATGGCATCCAGCCGTACATGACAATCAGCCTTAGTGGCATCAAGCCTTATATGGCATCCAGCCTTATGTGGCATCCAGCCTTATGTGGCATCCAGTCTTATGTGGCATCCAGTCTTAGTGGCATCCAGTCTTAGTGGCATCCAGTCTTACATGTCATCCAGTCTTACATGGCATCCAGCCGTACATGACAATCAGCCTTAGTGGCATCAAGCCTTATATGGCATCCAGTCTTACGTGGCATCCAGTCTTACATGGCATCCAGTCTTAGTGGCATCCAGCCTTACATGGCATCCAGCCTTACATGGCATCCAGTCTTAGTGGCATCCAGTCTTATGTGGCATCCAGTCTTATGTGGCATCCAGTCTTACGTGGCATCCAGTCTTACATGGCATCCAGTCTTATGTGGCATCCAGCCTTAGTGGCATCCAGTCTTACATGGCATCCAGCCTTAGTGACATCCAGCCTTACATGGCATACAGCCTTAGTGGCATCCAGCCTTACATGGCATCCAGCCGTACATGAAAATCAGCCTTAGTGGCATCCAGCCTTATATGGCATCCAGCCTTATGTGGCATCCAGTCTTAGTGGCATCCAGCCTTATGTGGCATCCAGCCTTATGTGGCATCCAGCCTTATGTGGCATCCAGCCTTATGTGGCATCCAGTCTTATGTGGCATCCAGCCTTATGTGGCATCCAGCCTTAGCGGCATCCAGCCTTATGTGGCATCCAGCCTTATGTGGCATCCCGTCTTATGTGGCATCCAGCCTTATGTGGCATCCAGTCTTATGTGGCATCCAGTCTTATGTGGCATCCAGTCTTACATGGCATCCAGCCTTACATGGCATCCAGTCTTACGTGGCATCCAGTCTTATGCGGCATCCAGTCTTATGTGGCATCCAGCCTTACATGGCATCCAGTCTTACGTGGCATCCAGTCTTACATGGCATCCAGCCTTACGTGGCATCCAGTCTTACGTGGCATCCAGTCTTAGTGGCATCCAGTCTTACATGGTATCCAGCCTTAGTGGCATCCAGTCTTACATGGCATCCAGCCTTAGTGGCATCCAGCCTTACATGGCATACAGCCTTAGTGGCATCCAGTCTAAGTGGCATCCAGTCTTAGTGGCATCCAGCCTTAGTGGCATCCAGCCTTAGTGGCATCCAGTCTTAGTGGCATCCAGCCTTACATGGCATCCAGCCATACATGACAATCAGCCTTAGTGGCATCCAGCCTTACGTGGCATCCAGCCTTATGTGGCATCCAGCCTTACATGGCATACAGCCTTACATGGCATACAGCCTTAGTGGCATCCAGTCTTAGTGGCATCCAGCCTTAGTGGCATCCAGCCTTACATGGCATACAGCCTTAGTGGCATCCAGCCTTACATGGCATACAGCCTTAGTGGCATCCAGTCTTAGTGGCATCCAGTCTTAGTGGCATCCAGCCTTAGTGGCATCCAGTCTTAGTGGCATCCAGCCTTAGTGGCATCCAGTCTTAGTGGCATCCAGCCTTACATGGCATCCAGCCATACATGAAAATCAGCCTTAGTGGCATCCAGCCTTACGTGGCATCCAGCCTTATGTGGCATCCAGTCTTATGTGGCATCCAGTCTTAGTGGCATCCAGCCATATGTGGCATCCAGCCTTACATGGCATCCAGCTGTACATGACAATCAGCCTTAGTGGCATCCAGCCTTAGTGGCATCCAGCCTTATGTGGCATCCAGTCTTATGTGGCATCCAGCCTTACATGGCATCCAGTCTTACATGGCATCCAGCCTTATGTGGCATCCAGCCTTAGTGGCATCCAGCCTTATGTGGCATCCAGCCTTATGTGGCATCCAGTCTTATGTGGCATCCAGTCTTATGTGGCATCCAGTCTTATGTGGCATCCAGTCTTACGTGGCATCCAGTCTTACATGTCATCCAGCCTTACATGGCATCCAGCCTTACATGGCATCCAGTCTTACGTGGCATCCAGTCTTAGTGGCATCCAGCCTTAGTGGCATCCAGTCTTATGTGGCATACAGTCTTATGTGGCATACAGTCTTAGTGGCATCCAGCCTTAGTGGCATACAGTCTTAGTGGCATCCAGCCTTACATGGCATCCAGCCATACATGAAAATCAGCCTTAGTGGCATCCAGCCTTACATGGCATCCAGCCTTATGTGGCATCCAGTCTTATGTGGCATCCAGTCTTAGTGGCATCCAGCCTTATGTGGCATCCAGCCTTACATGGCATCCAGCTGTACATGACAATCAGCCTTAGTGGCATCCAGTGTTATGTGGCATCCAGCCTTAGTGGCATCCAGCCTTATGTGGCATCCAGTCTTATGTGGCATCCAGCCTTACATGGCATCCAGTCTTACATGGCATCCAGCCTTATGTGGCATCCAGCCTTAGTGGCATCCAGCCTTATGTGGCATCTAGCCTTATGTGGCATCCAGTCTTATGTGGCATCCAGCCTTATGTGGCATCCAGTCTTAGTGGCATCCAGCCTTATGTGGCAGCCAGCCTTATGTGGCATCCAGCCTTACATGGCATCCAGCCGTACATGACAATCAGCCTTAGTGGCATCCAGTCTTATGTGGCATCCAGCCTTAGTGGCATCCAGCCTTATGTGGCATCCAGTCTTACATGGCATCTAGTCTTACATGGCATCCAGCCTTATGTGGCATCCAGCCTTACTGGCATCCAGCCTTATGTGGCATCCAGTCTTATGTGGCATCCAGCCTTATGTGGTATCCAGTCTTACATGGCATCCAGTCTTATGTGGCATCCAGTCTTATGTGGCATCCAGTCTTACGTGGCATCCAGTCTTACATGGCATCCAGTCTTACATGGCATCCAGCCTTACATGGCATCCAGTCTTACATGGCATCCAGCCTTACATGGCATCCAGTCTTAAGTGTCAGTGTTAAATTATCTAAACCAGAGTAGACTTAACCTAATCCTAAACCCCATCCCCCCCAAGTAGGAAGACTACATTTTTATAATGATTGACCTCATTGGACACTAGATAACAAAAAATTAATGATCCCTCCCTACATTCAATAACAGACTTACATCTGTAGCTGTTCCATAAGGGCCATCAACTTTTAATCTGGAAAAATAAAAAAGGTTTCATGGTAACATTTTTTTAGTTGAAAAGAATTCATCAAGTATTGTTAGGGTCTCTAATGTAAACTTTAAACAAAAAGATCAGTTCCTCCTGAAGTTGCTGAATGTGGGCTTATTGAACTTGACTAATTCCACCCCACAAACAAACCTAGGCAGTTTTGACTAATTCCACCCTAAAAACCCACCTCAGCAGTTTTGACTAATTCAACCCTAAAAACCCCCCTCGGCAGTTTTGACTAATTCCACCCTAAAAACCCACCTCAGCAGTTTTGACTAATTCAACCCTAAAAACCTCCCTCGGCAGTTTTGACTAATTCCACCCTAAAAACCCACCTTGGCAGTTTTGACTAATTCCACCCTACAAACCCACCTCGGCAGTTTTGACGTGTCACGTAGCTGTCCCCCATCAACACAACACAACTCAGCTACTGCGTTGGTCCAGTCTCCCACGCGCCGGATGTGAACTGAGAAGTAATCATCACCTGAAGCCTAGAGTTGTAAATAACAAAGTTAATGTAATCATGATTATATTGAACTCAGGATAATATAATCTAGATTATAATACTCTACTCAATTCATGGCACTCTTTAGTTTTCATGTGCAAAGATTTTGCGGTCATCCTACATTTGAACACTTTGTATATTTGTTAGATTATAACATTGAAGAGTAAACTAATAGATCTCCTTACCGAAGTTAAAGTAAAGGGATGCCACTCTAGACGAGATACGCTTGGACATTGTATTAAAACATACTGCCCTGGTGACGCACTGAAACCCTTTTTCTGCATCTGAATTTCAAAAACTCGAGATGGATGAGTCACCACCTACAAACAGATAGAGAACGGTGAATTAATTTTGAGTTTCTTATTTCAAACTAAAAAAAAATATTAGCTCCATTTTGTTATAAATTTAATTTTAAAAATACATTTAAAAAAAGAGTTTATATTTTATAAATTCAAAGTGTTTAAAATTATATAAATAAATATATATATCATTTCACAATTAAAATAAAAATTAAGAACAGAAACCTTGGTTATCTCCACCTGCTGGAAGTTACTGATAAAACTGGCCAGACGGTCAATCAGAAATATGATAGACGGTACAAGGAGCCAGATCCAACCCTGAAATAAATTGATCAAATGTCTGTCTCAAATTTAAATTTTAAAAAATATAATGAACATTAAGTCAAATATTATTTTAATAGTTCCATGATTTATTTTCTATACATAATTGTATAATAAATGATTGACAATGTAGTCATTTTTTTCAATAACAGACAACTAATAAAAATTCTTTTTCTCTCGTCTATCCACCTACTTTAGGGAAACCACCTTCAAACTCTGGGATAGCACACTGGCCAGTGCCCCAAGTCTTATATTTATCAGAACATTTTTCAATTGGATGTTTGTCAAGGTTAATTTGTCTGTGAATAATACGCCTGAAAAAGTGATTTTTTCATATATTATATTCTTGTCAGCAGCAATGATATGCTCTTGCTACCTGACTTTAAACTTTGACAAACAAAGGAAACAAACATTTTTTACTCATCTAATTTATTATTTTAATGAAATAAATTTTAACTCATTTATTTCAAAGCTAATGTCGTATATTATCAAATATAGGATATTAACTTTTATTCATTCATTTAAACTAAACAATAATGGGCTGTATATTTTTTTTTAAACAGCTGCTGATATTAAAATTTTGTTTAAAAACTTGAACATCTTTAATCACTAACTTACTCTGCTCCATGTATAAAAAATCCCAGGCAAAATATAATGAAGACATGATGAGTGAACCAGAATACTTCAAAGTAACAACGGCTGGAAAATAACACAATTAATAACAAAACAGGAATTGCAATTACAAAGTAAAAAAAAATCTAAACAGTTAAGGCAGTGAAACTCACCCCCCCCCCCCCCCATTTGCTGAAAGAGACAAATTTAAGAAAATTCTTCACATGGACAAATTTTGGTTTGAGATGTTCAAGTTAAAGTAATTGGGCTCTAGTAAACGAGATTAGTCAAAGGATGATGTTCTATCAAAAATCATCAGAAATGCCAGTATTTAAAACCTTTTTGTTTTCTCGATAATGACATATACCCCGCAAATATTTTTTTAGCCCTCAAGGGATTAAATGTTAATAAATCTTATATTTTAAAACAATAAACTTTTGATCAGCTCTACACCACTTGGCAGCACCATGAACACAGCACCAGGAACATATGAATTCAGATACGTTAAAGAAATTTTATTGGAAATATATCTTGTTAAATTTCTTTCACTAGGCCATTGTTACTGATATCCCATGTTTTCAACGAAACCATTTTAAGGTTTTTAAATAAAATTTATTGAAAGATCCATCAGTATAATGTTCTTATTTTTCTTGTAAGAATACCAAACAAAATTTGTGAAAAAATCTTTATTATAAAAATATTGGGTTTTCCCCTGGTGGAATTATTTTTTAAAGGTTAAAAGTCGGCAAGGGAAAAAAAAGAAAACATAACAACAATAAAAACTTGAACTAACCGGACAATTTCTGTTGAAGATGAGACCATAATAATAAGGCACAAAGTTATAACAACACCAGTGATTCCAGCAACAGTCTTAAAAATTTCCTTGGTTGTGTCCTAAGATTTTAAATACTTAAAAATTATAACATTTCAAAGTAATGTGAGAACATAAATAATATGTTTAGAGAATTATCACAATAATACACATATTATGTGCTGTATGTTTCTTGCAGACGTGTGCTTCTGTTTTTAAACAAATTACCTTGAAGTTAACCATGCACAAGAAATAGTTTTATTAAATTTTATATTTATATCACCGTAAGTAGTTATGTTAATTGTTTCCATTTATATCACCTGACATGTTACATAACATGATCAATGCTTTGATTTAAATATTGAATACATATAACATATATTTATAACATATATATTATAACATATAACATACATATAACTAACAACCACAGACTGATGAAAAGCTAGGAAATATATCTTATCCTTCTAGCTTAGCTAAGCTTAGATATACAGACGCTCCTTCTATGCAGAAGATAATTGCGTCCACAGACCATGAGAGATGATCTGTTGGCAAGTGATGCAGCGGTCACAGGCCACGGCTATAGGGGTTCCACGCATTACCCCAGCCGCCTAACTATTGTCTAGTTAGGTACCCATTCGGAGCTGGGTGACTCGGGGACTCCTCAGGCCGCGAGAACAAAACTTCACCTTCGTGTGGATTCGAACCCGTGACCATCGGTATGACAGTCGAGAGCGCTACCTCTCGACCACCACGTCCCACATGAACATAAGTATCCCATTACGTATATGATATGACCAACTCTATTCAACCATATATTTAATTAACACAAGTATCAAAATACTTATATGATATGACCAACTCTATTCAACCATATATTTAATTAACATAATTATCAAAATACGTCTATGATATGACCAACTCTATTCAACCATATATTTAATTATCATTCTGTCATAAAATCAATTCTCACAGGATTGGATGATCGTATGGGGTTGATCCAAGAACCGTTTGGTGTTTTTGGTAAACGGCTGAGGAAATTTCGAATGTCATCATCACGAGCCAACTGGGCGTCTGCCAGTCTCTCAAAGTTAAAACAATGAGCACCAATATGGATTGCTGAAATGTTTAAATTATACTGTAACAAGTATTGTTAGCTATCTAAACCTCATTACTAAACATTGGCATTTGAAAAAAAAAGTGATTTAATAACAATCATGAACCATAAGGTTTCTCTAATAACAATCTTTCAACTAACTATACTGGTAATATTTTAATAATAAACTCATATACCTGAATGGATAGAGATCATAAACACTATATATTCGTGGCAAGTAATACTTTTATGTAATATAAAATCCATTGAATGTATAATTACCTGAATGGATACATATCATATAGGCTATATATTTGTGGTAAGTAATACTTTTATCTAACTGTCGGCGCAGAGGTCTCGGGCAGCACTGTGAGAAAAGATGGAAACAATCACAACTTAATAAAAATCAAAATTTTATTAAAGAATTTAGTATTATTATAAGTCATATATTCAGTTAAACAGTAAAAAATATTTACAACTGAACCTAACATGAAATGTTAAAATAATCTTCAAGAATATTTAATCATTAATCATTTGAATGTAAATACAGTAGTATAGTTTTTATATAATTTGACAATGGACTATTGGATTTAGACAGGTTTTCATAATAGGAAATGAAAATAACACTTTTGATCACACCTCTGATACAGTTAAACATAATGGTTAAACCTAAGTCAGCGGCATAGGAAAGGGTGTAAGGTCTGCCCTGGGCAGCACTTTTTTGTGGGTGGGGTAGGGAATAAAACCTGAAAACCCAAGCATTCATTTCAGTGAAATAAAGTACTGGTAAAAATAAAGTAATGGGACAAAGTTATTTCTATTTTTATAATAATACAAAAAACTAACCTTGCATGATCCTCTTATAAAACTTAAAATTTTACGACATACTGGAAGAAGTATGAGCATAACATTAAAATTTAGACAAGCTGCACTACCACGGGCCCAGCATAATGAATTCTGTGAATGAATTATGTGAATATTGATTTATATATTGAACAGGCTTTAAAGATTAAAGATAAGTTACTTTGCAAGAACTCAAAATTTTGGATATTTAAGAAAACTTAAAATTTAGGAGCGCTGCCGAAATTAATGATTCATTTCTGAATTAATCATTAAAAAATAAAGTTTATACCATGGCTGGATGGCCCCTAATAAAGTTTATACCATGGCTTGATGGTCCATAATAAAGTTTATACTATAACTGGATGGTCCCTATAAAAGCTTATACCATGACAGGATGGCCCCTAATAAAAGTTTATACCATGACTTGATGGTCCATAATAAAGTTTATACTATTACTGGATGGCCCCTAATAAAGTTTATACCATGACTGGATGGTCCATTATAAAAGTTTATCTCCACTGTTAAAAAGAAATGGCTTAAGCTAGTCCAGTGCTTCATTTCATTAGGGTCACTGGCATATTATAATATTGACCATAAGTTTTATTTACATACAGCTATGTGATCTTCTTCATTATCTGTAAGTGATGTTTCATAAATGTTGAACACGAGAAATTCAAGCTTTAGATTATAGGGTAATACTGAATGTTGAATGTGAACTTTTAGAACACATGCTTACCCCAACCAAAGAGCGCAAGTAAAAATACTCTTCACCATCCCGATAGCTGATAAATGTTACAGCGAAGATTATTGCATTTATTACTAGCCATACTCCCTGAAGATGAAAAAAAATGTTATTAAAGCAACACTGCAGAAAGCATAAATTTAGATTTTAAAATAATAGATATCAAAATATTTTAGAAGATCAAACATAATTTCAAATAAAAGAAACCTCATTGCTTGTTGTTATATCTATAGTATTCCGGCATCCTTCCGTCTCGCGAGACGATGGTGCATGACCGTTGGGTTGGGTTGCATTTTCTCGAGTGGCTGTGCAGTCCTATCCTTGAGTGACAGTCTTTGCCACAGTTTTTACACACGAGTTCAGTGCTTCCAAATGTTTTGGCCTTTCTCCTAGCTCTTCTGTCTGCAGCCTCCTCCATTCTTCGCTCCTCTGCTACTATGACGCCCTCTTTGACAACTGTGCGCCACGTGGATCGGTCTTCTGCCTTACACTCCCAGTCACTTGTATGTATTTTGGCTGCTTTCATGTCCCTTTGACAGGCATCTTTAAATCGCAAGCGTGGGCGACCTGTTTTCCTCTTTCCTGAAGCAAGTTCACCATATAGGAGGTCCTTCGGGATGCGGCCGGGGCTCATTCTTTTGACATGTCCTAGCCACCTCAGGCGTCTTTCACTAAGAATTGAGAACATGCTTTGGGTATTGGCACGCGTTAGGACCTCACTATTAGGCACTTTGTCTTGCCATTTAATACCAAGGATGCGGCGCATGCATCTCAAATGGAAGCTGTTAAGCTTACGCTCTTGTGATGTATAAGTGGTCCATGTCTGGCTCCCATATAGTAGTGTACTGATGACACAGGCTCGATAGACGCACAGTTTGGTTTTCTCCGTTAGTTTGGTGTTTTGCCAGACCCGCTTATTTAGTTTAGCCATTGTTGCGGCTGCCTTGCCAATTCTGCTGTTTATTTCTTCTTCAATGGACAGTGTATTGGAGACCTTGGATCCCAAGTAGGTGAAGCTGTCCACAACCTCCAAGTTTTCATTATTGATATTTATGGTCGGAGGAGGTCGAGTGTCTTGGGCCATGATGTTTGTCTTTTTCAATGCTTATTTGCAGACCAAATTCTTTGCAGGCATTTGAGAAGCTTGACATAGTATTAGGCCTTAATTAATTAGCATTAAATTTTATAGTGATGCTAGCTAAGAGCTAAAGTGCATGAGTCTCATGTCAGATATCTGCAGATTTGTAAATGTGTACCAGCAGAAAACTTAACATGTTTACTTAAATATGAGGATGAATAATTAATTTTTTAAATAAATTTATCAGTAACCTATGTTTTCATACTGAATGCTTTAGCAATCTTTGCATAATGTCAAACAGTAAATTTCTGGTGAAAGTAGAAATTACTTCATGCATCTTTGTACTGAGTTATTTTAGTTCTTTGGACAAGTGTCATGGTGGATTATGAATAATTTGGCTTGGGACAAGTGTCATGGTGAATTAAGAATAATTTTGCTTGAGACAAGTGTCATGGTGGATTAAGAATAATTTGGCTTAGGATAAGTGTCATGGTAGATTGAGAATAATTTGGCTTGGGACAAGTCATGGTGGATTAAGAATAATTTGGCTTGGGGCAAGTGTCATGGTGGATTAAGAATAATTTGGCTTGGGACAAGTGTCTTGGTGGATTAAGAATAATTTGGTTTTGGGACAAGGCTAATCTAACAGGGAATTGTCTGCACGTAAAAGTAAAGGGCAAATTTAAATCTGTTGGAGTCAGGGATATCCGGGGAATAAGGACAGTTTGTGAGGTAGCAGCTGCGATACACAGTTGCGCATGCTTGGAGAGCGAGGGAGGGCGCCTAAAGTATTCATTTTATGAAAGTAATTGTTGAGAAGAGTGTGTGACTACTTTTCGGTCACTGAGCCTGAGCACAACGGAGAGCACAAAGTTACTATGCCAATGTCGAAAAACAAATATTACAACCGTGTTGCAAAGTCATGTTCGAAAAGAAAGTGGGAAATGAATGGGGCACAAACACAAACATTTAAAAAAATTAAAAATGTAATGTCTTAGTAGCTGGGGCTTGAACCCTTGGACTTGACATTCCGTGTGTTTGGAGAATGTAATAACCACAACACTACAAAATACATGCTATTCTGTTGTTCTGAAAGAACAAAGTAATTGACCTCAACTGAACGCAATATTGGCTTTGTCTCGATGACAACCCTCTGCACTAACTTTTCTTGCCAGCTAATTGATCGGTGGGGTTAGACAGCTTGCTTGTCCAGATAATCATTACATTAGTATTAGTCATTTCAAATTTCATTACTCTAATTCAGTACTATTACTAAGTTAACTAAGTCAAGTACTAATTAATATTAATGTATATTACTAATACTAATATTACTAATACTAATACCAAGCAATACGAAGTAGAACTAAATTTATAAAAGTACTGTCATTACTGATTGAATTTACTGGACTGTCAGAATCTAAGTGTCTTTCTTAGTCTGACTCTTTATTTTACTAACACTTAATCTTACTTTATTTTATTAACTTTAACTACTAAATAAATTGTCTTTATTAAGTTTATTTTTACTAAACTAATTTAGAATTTTTAAAAAAATTACCACAACAATCCATTTAGGTGCTTCGTTTGTAATCCAGTCAACCATTTTTGTACATTGATTGTATATTATATACAAACGTATTTATCAGCATAATTAAAAACGATAATAATAATTATTCAGTCTATCTTTTATTGACTATTCTGATTAAATTCTGAATATATTCTTCCGTAAACACTCGGTTGTTTCCCCAGGTGAAGTATAGAGTATAGATAATTAAGGCCATTGAATTATGGTCCAATTTCTCCCCCACACCACAAGCAATGGTTTATAAACGATCTGAGGACATGGGTTAATAAGCAAGAACCCAGGTCCGGATTTAGACTTGATGGGGCTATTTGAGATATGGTGGCCCTTTTGAAGGCCAGATATTCCATGTCAGTGCCAGTCACACACACACACACACACACACAAACGTGGGGCCCCCAAGTGTCTAAGCTATAGCCTATAGCTTGTTGAGCAAATAGGTAAATCCAGCACTGCAACCACCACCCACAGTCACAGACCAGATTCTTCCAGTCAGTGATAAGCATAGGACGCAATAATCTTTGGAATAGAAGAAGCGTGTGTAAATTATAAGTGAGTTCTTCTTCACCCAGCCATTAAAATTAAAATATTTATTATTATATTTCAACCTAGAATCTTCTCAGGCCCGGACTTTTAAGAGACCCAAGGCCGCTAGGCACTTTTGACTTTTGGGCCACCCAACCATCGGCGATAACCAAGTCATGATTTTTCAATGTCTCAAGGATGACTTTAGCCAGGTCTTCCGCTTTATCGCTGAAATTTGGAATGAATTTCAAAAACCGTTCGACAGAACATCCATCTTTAGAGACATATTTCACTATGAAAGAAAGTTGATCTACATGAGAAATGTCCGGAGTAGAGTCCACTGAAATAGAGAAATGTCCTGAGTAGAGTCCACTGAAATAGAGAAATGTCCTGAGTAGAGTCCACTGAAATAGAGAAATATTTGGCATGTCTTATTTCAGTCACGATTGCATTTACTTTTCTATCATGATATTGATCATTTTATCGCACATTTTTGACGAAAGATAAGTTGTGCCACTTCCATTGTTACATTTTTTTTTTATCTTAAAGTCCAGAAAAGAATCGAACTCAACCAAAATTTCTAGGACCATAACATGGTTCCCGATGTTTTTTTTTTAAAATCCAAATCTCTCATGGGAATATCTAAACGCCAATCCGCGAGCAGAAAGTAACCTCACAACAGTAATAATGCGCCTCAAAACCTCATGCCAAAGGAGTATGAATAAAAGTTGTGTTTTAAAAAAAAATAATCGAACATTTGTCTGAGAGCCATATGCAACCATCGATACAACCATATCGGACTCTCGAGCCATGGTTTCCCGACCCCTGGGCTAAAGAGTAACAGCGATAAATACCTGTTGTTATTTGAGTACTGACGCCATTGTTGTTGTTACGGGTCTCTACAACGACAAACCAACACAACCAAATGCTGCGCACTTCCCTACTAATGCGCACTGTACTGTACGCAAAATGTAGTTAAATATTTATTATCATATTATTTTCGATAAAGGTCTTTGATAATGCAAGCCAGGCTTTTGAGCTTATGTAAAGATTCCACCACCAGGACCCGTATGCTGGCTGTGGCCCTAGGCCAGGGCCTTGTAGGCCTAAACAGAAATCCGACCATGGAAACCTACTTTAGATAACTTTTCTCATGGTGAAGTTATCAATTAAGTCAGTAATAAAGCTAAGTGAGCCTACGATTTCCCGTTCAATGGTCTTTCGAAAAAGAGAACAGACTCATTCTTTAGTTGCCCCACGCAACTTCTAACTGCATTTTGTATTCTTTTCAACTTTGAAAATGATCGCTCCCAAGCACAGCTTGATGTCATCATTTCATAGAGAGATAGATGCGAACTGCGATGTTGACATTAGGAAAAGATTGTGTAATATTTCGCTCATTTAAAGACAGCAACATCTTTAGTTCCGTGCGTTTGTTTAGAGTTTCTCCCTGTCTATGGATTATGACTGTTTAAAAGAGTTTTGAAAATTGGAATACATGAACATGTAGTTCTGAAGGATAGCAGTCTTCTAAATCACTTGAACTTGAATATTCTTCCATTATCTTGGTTGCTGATTGACGTCATCGCTGACCTCAGTAAGGTTTGTATGAAATCCAAAGTTTTCATCGATGTCTTTTTATGTCTCCAACCTAAGTTGGAGAGATGAAGAGAGCTTGTCGATGATTACCGGAAATACCTCAACCAAATAATAACCTATTTTCAGACCATGGCGGCCTATGGGGCAGATGAAGCAGCGTTCACATTTTTAATTTAGCCACCACTGACGAGTAAAATCATCAAGGTTAATGCCACCAGTACATCACCCATCATGCTTGAAGGAGAAGCCCTTGAGGAGGTGGATAGTTTTGTTTATCTTGGCAGCCTGGTAGATAAACCACGTGATACATATGCTGACGTCAAGATAAGGATCAGAAAAGCAAGAGCAGCCTTCAAGCAACTCAAGAATGTTTGGGTCTCCAACATTTAGGCAGCAATCAGCAAGTTAAAAGTAAGGATTTTTAATGCTATGGTGAAACCTGTGCTGCTATGTGGAGCCGAGACATGAAGAACAACGGCCGTAAACCTGACCAGAATCCAGTCCTTCATCAACAATTGTCTAAGAAGGATTCTCGGAATTCACTGGCCGGACAAAATCAGCAACCAAAAACTGAGTCGGCGGACAAAACGGAAGCCCATTGAGGAAGATATTCTTTAAAAGCGGTGGAGGTGGATCGGTCAAATCTGCTTCTTATACAAGGCAAGCCCTGAAATCGAACCCACAGGGTAAACGGAAAAGAGCCCGTCCGAGAATTGGAGGCAGACACCAAGAGAATTGGCCATGAATGGAAGATCCTGAAGAAACAGGCTCAGGATAGAGATGCCTCCTGGAGGTCTCTCGTAGGTATCCTATGTCCTTGAAGGAAGAGCAGTCGTCAACGATGATCGGTGGATGTCTCTCATGGACGAGAATGCTCAACAAACGAGCAAGGGACTGTATGGCTAGCACAATGCTCCAGGGACTTTGCCAGGACCGAGGCTCAAACCCGTGACTATTTTTTTTACCTCAGTTCTTAGAATGGTCAAACATTGGTCTTTTCTTACATTGTAAACACTGGCTTTTTCTAAGAAAGGTCAAACACTGATCTTTTCTTAGAATGGCCAAACGCTGGTCTTTTCTAAGAAAGGTCAAACACTGATCTTTTCTTAGAATGGTCAAAGGCTGGTCTTTTCTTAGAATGGTCAAAGACTGGTCTTTTCTTACATGGTCAAACACTGATATTTTCTTACATGGTCAAACGCTGGTCTTTTCTTAGAATGGTCAAAGACTAGTCTTTTCTTAGATAGGTCTAACACTGGTCTTTTCTTAGAATGGTCAAACACTGATCTTTTCTTACATGGTCAAACGCTGGTCTTTTCTTAGAATGGTCAAACACTGATCTTTTCTTACATGGTAAAACACTGGTCTTGTCTTACATGGTACGTTAAGTATCTTGCAAAAGGAAGGCCTGTGCCTTTAGTGAGAGATACACAATTTCACTGAACTTCCAGAGACTGTGGATTGGTGCTGATACAGGAGAAAAGGTTGAAAGAAAGGTATTTCCTAAAACTAAAAGGTATTTTCTAAAACCAAAAAGGTATTTAGAAGGTATTTTTGAAAACCAAAAGGTCATTTATAAGGTAATTTCTAAATTATAAAAATTATTTTCATTCAGTTCCTCTCAAAGTTTGAATAACCTCACTAGCAAAAGTTTCGCCCCGTTAGTGTTCTCCCAAATGAGTGCTAAGGACATAGAGGTGTCCACTGGTTAAAGTTTTGGGTAGATTAGCAATGATATGGTGGAAGGCCAAGTGTTCTGATTGCTATTCAATAGCTCATCTGATCGCTGGATGACGTGTCATGATTTGTGCAGTTCTTTGATCAAGTAACCTTAAGGAATACTAATTATATACCAGCAATATATCATAGTGTAGAAAAGGACTGTGATAAAGCTTTTAATTTTAAATAAAATACAAAAAAGAGCTCGGGAGATCAGCAAATCCACAAACAAAGGACATAACAAATTAACATTGTTAGTTTTGTTGTTTTTCATTTCTTTTTATCTTTTCACTGTTTTTTAAAATATAATATGTCTTAGTAATTTCAATATAATTTTAATACTTATGTAAATACTGTATGTTAATTGTAATGAAGAAGGCATTAGCCGAATTGTTTACTGTTGTATTAGTTAAACAAAAAAGCTTCATTTTATTGACTTTATTACACAATGCGTTTGTGTATTTTATATACCAGCAACTATGATCAGTTATTTCTTTATGGCGACCTTGCAATAAAATGTTTAGTTTTTTAAAAATTGGGATGTTGATAACTCTGTTAGACAGGAGAGAGAGAGCTGTTGAAATTATAAATGACATTCAATGAGACAAATTTAAATTTAATAACAACATAGTCAAAATAATGAGGAAAAATCTTTGAAAATAAAAATTATTTTAATTAATCATACGGTTATGTTTAAAATAAACTTTCCATCAACCAGTAAATTTAAAATATTTTAAAAATTATTTTGAGACATTTTAAAATAACTAATATTTAACATTTACAAATTCTTTACTAACATCAAAATGTTTTAAATTTAAAGACTAATTAATTAATTTATTGTGATAATACTAATATAAACTATTCTTGCCAATTTTAAAAATTGATTTTTAATTCTGGATAATAAATGTTAATACAAAAAAAAGTTCAAATATTGTGGAAGAGGTTATTCCACCTCAACTTATATTGTAGCTTTTTTAACACAAACCAGACTCAATAAAATCTGTAAATTCAAATGCAAAATTCAATTAAACAATAAAACTATAAAAGTAAATTTAGTTTTAACCATAAACCTTCATTAGCAAATATTTGGATAGAGCAAACAGTAAGAAGTCCCATCACTTGATTAATTCAAATATATATGTACTTTAATTATATAAACTTTTCCTTCCTATGAAGAGTCATGTGACTGTTTCATAATCAAAACTTCCTTCAAAAGCCAACTTAAAAAAATACTATTGACAGATATATATTTAAAATCTCCAAGATTTCACTAGATTAAACCTAAAACCAATCATTAGGGAACTTTAATTAAAATAGACTTGTTGAAATGTTAAGATGGATAAGTTAAAATGAAGTTTTGCTTTTATTTCAAAAGAGTATAATAAATCATTTCTTGAAAAACTTGAATACGGGAAATATATGATCGTAATCATTTTCTTTACTTCAACTGACTCTATTCATTCATCCTAATTGAACATTCAGAAACTATACAGCCTGTAGTTGATTAGATATGACAAAAATAGAAGAGTTATAAGGCTTAGTTACCAGTAGCGTTCTGTCTATAATATCAATGACATGTGGATAAGGTCTAGACTCTAGAGGAAAACAGAGGAGAGACCTCCATATAATAGACATAACACTGAGCTAATAATTCAATGCCTAACATTCTTTTAGTAAAATTAGAAACATTTTTGCCAGAAAAAAGAAAAAACATTTAGAATATCCAGAGTGGTTGTAGGTTCATTGAGTTTAGCTTCATGTATTCAGCATAGACATCTTGATTAGAATTGGAACAAAGTGGTCAATTGTCCAGAGCCAGGTTCTGAACTCTTCTTCTTCCTCCTAGTCACATAAGTCTGTAGTCAAAGTAACCTCACGAGTTGATTATGTACGTTTTTAAAAAAAAAATTAACAGTTAGTTTTGCCATAGAGTAAAAAATTGCATAAAACATGTCAAAGCCTACACATCTAATTGTAAAAATATATGCTAATAAATTCATTCTAGTCCCCACATGTTTATTAATTATAGGATATTGAAAGAGAATGTTTATTTTTTCTCTTTCGCTCACCTAACAAAACTACAAGTCATAGTTGAATAATTAAATGGAAAAGACGTAAACACGGTAAGGGTTAGCCTGACAGGACCCCTGTTTACATCTTTTCTATTTACTTATTTATAAGCCTGATTGCAGTCTCACCCCACCCCCCATTTTGTTCATGTGATAGTTGAGCATTTAATCTGACTCTTACAAGCTTTATGTGACCAGTAGGCCCCCTTGTGCAGAATAAACTATGACAAGACATCTAACACATATTACAGTTTTTAATTTAGCTGATACTAAAGAGACATACAATTAGAAAGAACAGTTTGGAAAAACAGAAAAAGGAAATTTCAAAGTTTTACAAGAAAACCAGTTGGCTGATTTCACAAATTTTAAAACAAAAGGGCAACAACTCCCAGTGTCAAATAAACCAAAGATAGGCTTGGGATGCAATAATCTTCTCTCATAGAACAAGTTTTTGCAACACATTAGATCTGATAACTATGACAAGGCAACTAGCCTTAACTTTAAATAAAAAACTTGATAGTTAAAAAAAACTTAAAAGCTTTAAAAATATTAATAAAATTACATTTTAGCCTGTTCTCAACTTTAAGAAATAATTTGTTCTACAAGTGATCACATTGCGAATAGTCTACTAAAAATATAGCAAACAATTAAATAAATGCAGGACACATGTGAGTCATCAATTACCTGGGTAAAATAATTTAGGCTGAAAAATCATCAGTTGACATCAATAAAGTGTTAGCATTAAAGTTTAAAAGATCCATTGTTTTACACAAATAAATAATATTTCATAATGTTAAGTTAAATTTTAAAAAATCATAATTAATGCTGATATCTTAATTAACTTTATTAACACAGAAGCAAAATAATAAATATGTAACATTGGCAATAGTTAAATATAAAATACAAATTAAACTCAAAATTGAAATAATATTTTTTTTTTTTTAAAAAAAGCTTAAATAAAATGATATCAAATTTTAGCTGCAAGCAAATTTGAATTCATTAATGAGCTTAAATGTTAACCTTACAGAACTTGAAGATGAAACAAATCCTGAACTATTCAACTATTTTGCTTACACACAAGGCAAGCAGTCATGAGTGTGTTGGAAGTTATTTTGAGGAGATTAAAATTGATGCCAAAATAGTTTTGTCAAAATCACTTATTAACTAAATAAGTAAACCATTCAATATATTGAAACTACACAACTAATTTATGCTCATTAATGAAAAAGCTTTTAGTTATCAATATTTATTGAGTATTGCATAAAGTATGATAAAGTTAGTATTACTTAATATAAAAAATGGTTTTAAAGCATTTTTACTTGATGTTCGGATGAAAATAAATTAAATTCAATATTGAGAAATGCATGAATTTAGAAGCTTAAAAAAATGGAAGAAAAATTGGGAGGAAAACATTAAGGAAGCTTTATTTTCAGCATAATGTCCCCAAATTTAAAAAATCAACAGCAAAAAACAAAACAATAAAAAAACAACAACATCAAAGTTTTCTATTTTACCATGTTAGCAACAGCAAATTTACTTTATTTATATACACACACACATATATATATATACACATAATTTATGGAAAATGTTTTCATCCATTACAAACGTTTGTCTTCAATAAAGTTGCAGAAATGAGCTGTATTACACTGGTCTAAATTTCCCATATGAAAGATCAGCTACTTCATCTAGACAATGCTTGATGGACAGCAGAAACATAGAGGGGAATAAATGACATTTATAGTTAAAATTAACATAATGGACCAACCAAACCACTTAATCGTACTCATTCATTGTTTGAACAAATTGTACATTCATATTAACTTAAATTCTGCTTTCCAGCAATCAGAAATGGTGTACATTCACGTGTCCAGAAGAAATGAAACAGATTCCAAAATGAATAAAAATTGTGAAAGGCAGTGAATAGATAGTTGAAGAGATAACACTTAATGTAGTGAAAGTATGTTAGGAAGGAAAACAAAGCCAAAACTGAATTCTTTATAACTTATGTCTGAAATTATAAATGATTAAAAATATTTGAAAAGCAGTTGCTTTTCAGGTATTGATTTCTAAACTGATATTTTTAATTTAGCATAATTACATCATAAATAAATAAAAATGAAAATAAAAAGGAAAGTTGCTATGAATTGGAACTTACAAATATGAGTATATTTAAATACCATAGTAATGAACACATTGAAATGGTGATATAATATTAAAGCCAAGATTTAAGTAAACTTTTAACTACACACAAAAATTTTCAGCATAATTTTTCATTCTTAATAGTCAATAGTCACTGATTTACAATAATAACAAATTGTATTAAAACTACCATTTTAAGAACGTTGCTACATGTCCTTGAATAGTGTAATTCTGGTCACAATAATAATTTTATTAATTGTGGATAAAAATTACCTCAATCAATTCATTGGCAGGACTAATATTTTAAAACTATTACAGCCTTAATAATTGCTCCTATATTTCAAATAAGAATAGTTTCACTAAATGATTTTTAATCAGGTTCACTTATTACTTTCTTTTAAAGGTATTGAAAATCAAAAAATCATTTTACCACAACTGGATGATAACTTTGACAGCAGCAGAAGATGATTGTGAAAAGCTGAGACTTGAATGAAATATTGTGTTACTGATCCTTCTTGTCGTCCACTCTACTGGTTGGTGCTGCCACTCCCGGCTCAAGTTGACTTTTTTCAAACACAGACTTGGGTTCAGCAGCCAGTGATTGAAGGAAGATGACCAATCGACAAGTCAATAGAAGGGAGAAAACTAAAGCTGGACTCATCTTTTCCAGGCCCTCATCAAGTGCATAATGAGCATAGATTTCATTTAATGTTATCAAAAGTAGAAAAATATTAGCAGCTTCTTTGAGAGGGCCTGTAAATAAAATGTAGAAATGTGGTTAGATTTAATTACATATGTGCCAGTCTTTCACAAAACATAAAACTCAACAGCTAAAGACTGTTCTAATAAAAATATTTCCCTACGGAACTAAAGACAGTTCTAATAAAAATATTTCTCTACTTCCTTAGGAACAGCTAAAGACAGTTCTAATAACAATATTTCTCTACTTCCATAGTGACCCAACTAACTTACCTGGTAAGAAAGCAAGGAATGCACCACATATAATTTCTGTGGAGCCGACTGTTTTTCTGTATGTATGAGGATTTGGCTTCCATCCTGTCTGCTTAACAAGTGGAAAAACCTTTGAATTTCGAATGTAAATTTTTCTCTGAAAAAAATTATAATCCCTATTAGATTTGTAAAAATTCAAAAGTCAAATGCAAACATGTGGTTTCTAAGTTTTTTTAATTATATATTAACTTACACATGTATCACTACTTTATAACAAATCTAATAGATAGTATATTCATAAAAATGACCTATGAACAAGGGTGTAATTTGGTCAAAGAATGATGTAGTATATTAGAATTATTCACGTCATGTAAAGTAACTGTGTTGGGGAGATTACAATTTCAATTCTGTTTAACTTTCCTAAACTGACAATGATTGTTAGAGGTCTTCTTGTCATCAAGTTATTTTGCAGTCACAAAAAACATTTTATTTTGGTTCAGAAAATATAAATTATTTGCTTTTTTTTATAAATTAAATTAAACAGCCTGTAAAAACATGGTTTTGACTATAAATCCCTTATATATAAGACATATAAAAAATTATTGCAGACCTGCCAAGAAAAACATCTGTATAGGGGTCCACGCGCGGAGTCGCAGCACCACGAGGCGCTGGTTTAAGAACGACATACCAAATAAATATTTAGTAATAATGTTAAATCCATTATCTTTTAATTGTCTACAGAACAGCATAGACTATGAGAGAAACATAACTTGAATGTTTATATTACATACAGATATCTACACAAGGGAATAACCATGTTTTTTTTACATATGAACAGAGGCAGTTCCAGCATTTCCCTAGTGGCCTTTTTGAACTTGTCAAACAGTACTTTGGTCTATTGAAGTTAGCTTCGCAAATTGATTTTAGATAAATATTAAAATCAGTTTTTAGTTAGAACCTTTAGACTATAGAAAGAGTATCAGTCGTCTGAATTAATGATTGCCCTTGTTTGATTGTATTTTTTGGAAATATTTCTTTCACTGTGGCAATAAAAGATATGTATTGGAAAATGCCAGCTTATGAAAGATTTACCACTAAAATGTAATATGTTGCATAAAATTTTCAATAACTATTTGAAAACAAAATCCATTATCACTTTATCACAATTTACTCAGCTTTGTTTGACTTAATATTTTTTGTTTTGAATTTCTTGAGTTGACAGCCGCAGCACAAAAGAGCTGAGCTAAACTCAAATGGGAGTGACCATCACCATTGGCCAATGCATGCCTCATGTGTTACTGACTTTGATACATTCTTTGCTGGATCAAGAAAAATACCTCACTACTGTTGACAAATGGTTAACCAGTCGTTTTTTGAACTGTTAACTGGTGCTCAAAATAGAGCGGTTTTAAAAACCTTAACATATTCAAAAATTTAGAATATATTTTTTATATCTGAATTTATTTGATTTTTTTCCCTTACTCCAATCCCCAAAATTATGTCAAAATGTATTGTACGCCTGCGCCTTGTATCTCATATCATGACAAGATTAAATATCTAATTGAAAACAGCCTTTTTACCATAAAGCTATCATAAGGTATAGTATAGTGATGATTGATAGTGAGAGCTAACAGCTCCCTGAGAATATTTTGTGATGATCAAGGCAGACATCATGTTGTAGCAGCAGACGATTCAAAGGGATTTTGCTAGCGTTATGACATACACAACTTCTGCGACGACTAGTCTTAGTCGCTATAATTATAATATCTTAACAAACTCTCCTTTATATTTTATACGCATATAAAATAATTAGGGCTGCGAAAATTACAGATTAATTTCTCGATTAATCGGTAAAACATTTTATTTTAATCAATAAAATAGTGATTAAAATTAAGATTTTTTTTTTTTAATTCGATTTCTTAATTAATAATACTTTGATTTTTACGTACAAACTACTCCATTTAAAAAACTGACTCTAAAAGTGTAAACTTTAAAATAACCTGTTTTATAAGGACAATGATATTTTTAAAAAAACATTGTTTTTAATTAATTAACAATAACAAAATTTAAATTCATTGACATTTATTTGAACTGCTTGTATTTAAATATATCTGCTAACAATAGTATATTTTAAAATTAAATTAAATTAAATACTTAAGTTATGGGCATTTTTTAAAAATGCCTTAAGAGGACACAAAAAGTGAAGGAAAACAACATAATGGCAAAAAGTGATAATGAGGTCTTAGGAAAAAAATAATAACTTTTGAACCACTTGGGATAAAAAGATGATTTTTATGTTTTTGTTAATCAACAATTTCTATACAGCTGTATTCCTTATATATTTTTAAAATTAATTTTAAATTTTCATCTTCATATTCATATGTCTTAATGTCTATAGTCTATGTAGATCATGATCTGGAACTTGCAAACATATCGGTATTACTTAGTAGTATTATCAGTATCAGAAACTTCATTTCGGCAATACCGACAAAAATGCATATCGGTAGACCCCTAAGATTTAATCAACGTATATGCTTTTAAGAATAACAAGAACAAAAAATTACAGTCATCAGCGCATTCATTGAATTGTGATTGGTTTAAAAAAAAAAACACACACAAAAAACTGTTTAAAACTGGACGGGAGCGGGATTCGATCCCACTAACGGATTTACCAACAGGATAATGGAACTATCACTTCGTCTAGCGAAGCTCATGTCAAATATCATGTTTTAAAATTATAAATGTTTGTCATTAAATTTATACCAATCAAGTTTTTTTTAACCTTTAAAATTCATTAATCAGCTTACATAGTAATCATAAAATCTGATACTGAGAACTATTGTTTAGTATTAAAGTAATACAGCATATATTTACGACCAGTCATACGTCATAACAGCAGACAACAATTCTATTGTCACATGTTGTAGCACTATTTAAGTCTGGGTGAGTAGTCTGCCATTACTTTGTCATAGAAGCAGACACTTCGTAGATAATCAACAAAAATAAAATATGTGCCAATCTGGCCAATCTAAATCTAATTATTTAAATTATAATCATAGAATCATAGTCATAGTGATTCTAACCCTAAGTCAAGATTCATAATTGTGAATTTATTCATTAAAAATGAATTGAAGTGTTAAAGTTACTGTAAATCATAAAATCATACTCATACATGAAATGATAAAAATTATTAAAAAATTTGTGAGAAATGTATTTGCACCTAAACTAAATTTTAAAAAATTGCACTATGCCTATGCAGCCTATGCCATACTATGCACAACAATAAAAGAATGACTCATGACAATGATTCACAATCACAATTAATTCCAATTCATTAATCAAAATCATAATGTCGATTAATGAAAAATTAATTTATGAATGTGAATGTCTGAGTCACTGAGTCTGAACTGAGTTAACTCAAGTTAACTGAGAACTGAATCATGAAAAATGAATGAGAATGTGTTTTGTTTTTTAACTGATTAACTGTACTGTAAACTTTTATAAATGAGAGTGTTGCTAATGTGTGGAATCTATAAGTATTAGAGTGTGATGTAAATTTTACCATTTCTTTGTATATTTCAGCATTGACGGAAGGTGTTAATTTGATAGTTCCGACAAATATGAAAAACAAGCCTAATGTTAATCCCAATACTTTTAACACAACGGACGCCATGGTTGTTGGTTGTGAATGGTTTAGAACTCTCCACTAAGAAAGTTAGTAACGTATAATGTGCCGATTCATAATTTAAATAACATGTAATCTTATTTAAAAGCTTCGACCTAGGAATAGAAACAATTTTACTTTGTATACAAATATAATTTTTAAATTTCATATTAAAATTACAACCCACCTTACCTGTTTAAATAAAAAGACTAATTAAAAATACACATTATTACACTTTAATGCTCATGGTCCAAAGCAAAGTACATACAAATCTCCCTTCTTCCCGTCTGGCATTCTTGCGTGGATGAGTTGCACGAATAACACTATCACTATCACTATCATCATTCAAAACTAAAAACAAATAAAAATGCAAGACTAGACAAAAACCATGGACGCAGTCATCTTCTGAAGAAGCGTCTTTAATGTAAAAGAAGATATATTTTAGGATGTACAGAGTGTGTCGGCTAAAATAAGTAACTTAAACTGGTGGCGTAGTGGTGGTGGGTAGCGTGGATTTCTGTCACCCAAGGTATATGCCATGTTTTCCGCCCTTCCTAAAATATGGTACTGTTATTGAGGAAGGGGAACCAATAATAAGAACAATTATCTTATAAATTAAAAACGCCCCGTATATACATAAGATTATTGTGTCCTATGCTTGAAGAAATATGGAAGGAAATAAAAACAAATCTAAAAACCATAATGGATCAGAATGTTCCAACAAAAACAACTTCAAATAGAATTAATAAATGCTGGTTCAATTTTAAACTTAAAAAGTATTGCAAACTAAAGGAGAATTTATTTAAGAAATTTAAGGCTACCAATTTAGAAAGGATACACAAAAAATACTTAAAAATTAAACACCTCACACAGAAACTTAGCCGTAACCTCCAAAATAATTATATAAACAGTGTGATAACTAAAGATAACAATAAAAACTTATGGTCCTTTATCAAATCCAAAAAATGGAGCCTTCAGGTATAAGTATAGCCACACTAAAAGACTCAAATAATAAAACCTATAGTGATAATGAAAATAAAGCTAATATCCTTAACAAATATTTTGCATCATTTTCTGCCTCAGGCGACAAGGAAATTTCAATAAATTTAAATAAATTGGAAGAAATAGGTAACATAACTGTAGATGAGATAGGTATACATTCACTCCTAAAAAACTTAAAAATAAACAAAGCTACTGGCCCAGATGAATTACCTGCCAGGTTATTAAAAGAATTAAGCAATGAACTGTCCCCAATCCTTGTAGTTCTTTTTCAAGCCTCTCTAAACCAGGGTAAAGTGCCC
>MUZC01001299.1:1180437-1195041 GCA_002072015.1 Radix auricularia
TTGTGCAATAGTCCCCATCTTAGTCCCATGACAGCAATAGTCCCCATCTTAGTCCCATGACTGCAATAGTCCCCATCTTAGTCCCATGACTGCAATAGTCCCCATCTTAGTCCCATGACTGCAATAGTCCCCATCTTAGTCCCATGACTACAATAGTCACCATCATAGTCCCATGACTGCAATAGTCTCGATCTTTGTCCCATGACTGAAGGTACTTTTGAATACCCTATTTTAGGTGGTTATAGTTTGTCCGTTGTGATAGACGAGGACCGTTCTCTTCACAATAGCCATTGGTGGCTAATTAGCCATTGGTGGCTTATTAGCCATTGGTGGTTTATTAGCCATTGGTGGATTATTAGCCATTGGTGTCTTATTAGCCATTGGTGTCTTATTAGCCATTGGTGTCTTATTAGCCATTGGTGGCTTATTATTCAAGAGATCATCACTCCTAGATTACAACAAAACATTTTCTAGCTTGCGCGGTTCCTTCAGATGCTCGTCCATGTACTCACTCTCAATATCAATACGCAGCAAAAATGTGAACGAAAAACAACACTTTAAAAATAGACACATCCCAAACAACACAAGTGCAGAGAACAGTAGTTTGAATATAACATTTTTAATACAGGAATCTTTAGAAAGAAATTGTGAAGAGCATCATTGAAATGTGGAGTCTTTGAGCTCGTGCACAAATTATATAACACAAAAATATCCTCAGTCCAGTGGTGACCAGCCATCAGCCAAGTGGTTACCACCCCAGGAGTGACCATAAGAGTGGTGACCAGCCCAGTGGTGACCAGCCCAGTGGTGACCAGCCAAGTGTTGACCAGCCAAATGGTGACCATCCCAGTGGTGACCAGTCCAGTGGTGACCAGTCCAGTGGTGACCAGCCAAGTGGTGACCAGCCCAGTAGTGACCAGCCCAGTGGTGACCAGCCCAGTTGTGACAGCCAAGAGGTGACCAGCCAAATGGTGACCAGTTCAGTGGTGACAAGTCCAGTGGTGACCAGTCCAGTGGTGACCAGACAAGTGGTGACCAGCCCAGTGGTGACCAGCCCAGTTGTGACAGCCAAGTGGTGACCAGCCAAATGGTGACAAGTCCAGTGGTGACCAGTCCAGTGGTGACCAGACAAGTGGTGACCAGCCCAGTGGTGACCAGTCCAGTGGTGACCAGTCCAGTGGTAACCAGCCAAGTGGTGACTAGTCCAGTGGTGACAGCCAAGTGGTGACCAGTCCAGTGGTGACCAGTCCAGTGGTGACCAGACAAGTGGTAACCAGCCCAGTGGTGACCAGTCCAGTGGTAACCAGCCAAGTGGTGACCAGTCCAGTGGTGACCAGCCAAGTGGTGACCAGTCCAGTGGTGACCAGCCCAGTGCTTTCATCACATGATGTAGTAGTTCAGAACCAAGCGTGGAGACTGCCCTCCATTGTCAGATGGTGTTTGGGGTCAATGGCTCATCAACCCTCCCTCCAGTACTGGTGTCAACTTTTGTTCTTATCTCAACATTCCACACCAAACTGTGTTTCTCTAAACCCCTGACGTCACAGTTATTTTTCTAGAAATAGAGGAATAGCGAAATTTTGTTGGACAACAAAAGATACTGACAGAAAATAAAATGTCATAGACAAATGAGCCTCCATTAATTGTCAAGACACAGGTTAACCTGGTTCTGTTTGTTTTGTTTAGCCTTAAAAGTTCGATGACTGAGTGGTCTTTCCCTGATCGGCAACGTGGTCACTGTAGTGGACGAATCTTCTTCTCCCACATCAATCTCAGCTGTGGGAATGAAAACCTGAACACTTACTTTCTTGATGTCTCTCCCTCTCAGCCCATTCCCTCCCTGACCACCCCCACCCTGACCACTGGCCCCCTCACCTCTACCAACACCCTCGCCATTGTTTAAAAGCCACTGTGCCGTACTGCACATCTTGTGATAGTCGTCTATTGAAATAAGGCGGGAGTTGAGAGTTTTCGTGACGTAGTTTGTTTCATGATCACGTGCTCTGTCGTCTGCCGGAGGGCGAGACGTGATTGGGGAGGTTATCTCTAACATTTCCAACTGTGTCACGTGAGATGATTTGTTAAGATCGTCTGCTCCTTGTGTTTGATTGGATGACAGAGACCCTCCCGTGTTGACGTCAGGATCGAATCTCTCGAAATATTCGATAGAATTTGTAGCCAAGTTTTGCCTCAAGGTTAGAAGTTTATTAAAGTTATGAGCTGCGTGGATTCGAGAGTTTGAATTCTGGTTGTTTGGTGAACATGGCGGCGCTGTCATTCCTGACCCCCTTGACTTGTTCCAACCTTCACCTTGAGGTTTGTGGTAGGTCAGAGTAGCCGTTCCTGCGACGTGGTGATGCCTGCTGGTAGGGGTCCTCACGTTAGCTGAGTCGGGGCTCCCAGGTTTTGAGGTGTCGCTGGCCGAAGGTGAGCTGTGAAGTGGTTTCCCCCTCACCAACACTCGATGTACCTTCAAGCCGCTGGGAAACCTGTCCGTGAGCCAAGCCTCGTTGTGACTCTTTGCTTGGTGCTCTCCCTTGGGGGTGACGTCACCACGATTTTTGTAGATGCCTTCAATGATCTCCCGCTCTCCTCTCGTGAGGGTTTTCTTGTCTCTCAGGAACATGCGACCGGAAGCCACGTAGTGAGGCGTGGTCACGGGATCGACACTGCCCTTGAACCTAGACAGTCGTTCTGACCCCAGGCTTTGGGATGCCGCCATTTCTCTGTACAGCCGTGACACGGAGAAACAGCCGCCGATGTCCTCTGACCAATCGTAAAACCTGGCGACACTCACGTGACTGCGCGGCATAACGATTGGTCCTAGACTTGCAGACCTGACCCGCTTGTCGCCTGGGACGAACGTGGCGGCTCTTTGGTATAGTAGTGGGCTGTGGGAAGGAAAGTGGTGACTTTAATAAACATAATTTTAAATTTTATTATAGACGTGAAAAAGAATGAAGACAAAACTATTATTTAAAGGGAGAGAACATTTAAATTTGATAGGAGATCAAGCAATGAATATATTTGCAGCAGGGCCGGCTTTAGGCAATTGGAGGCCCTAGGTGGCTGCCTAGTTTGCCTATATGCCTAAAACCGGCCCTGTTTGCAATCTCCCAACTAATTAGTTTTTAAAACTATTTTTAATTATCAATGTACATAATTTGACATGTCTTAAGTATAAGACAAGTATAAGTGACATTTGTTCATTACTAAAAAAAGCCTTTACAATTTGTTTCCATTCAATATTGTGTTTGGAGCCCACAAATCGTAGCCTATTATTATACTTTTAATAGCTAAAAAGTAACCAGTTCTATACACAGTCACGTATACATTTCCTGTTCGGTAGTAGCGCAATTTTCAGTAGTGGTCCGCGGCTAAGAAACACATTTTTTAGGTGGTCCTTGGATCTCAAAAGGTTGAGAACCACTGCTCTCACTAATCGCGTTTAAAAGGGCAATAATAGGGTTAGTTATAAGCTATTCGAAATTTACTTCGTGTTTTTAAAAATAAGATTGGCATTTGCTTGGGTTCCTAGCTACGTATGTAAATAAAGCTTAGTGTTACTGAACATTTTTGAAAAATTAAAAAAAGAAAGAAAATACTGCCGTACCTCGCTAAGTCGAACTGAAAGGGACCCGAAAAAAAATCTAATTACGGAGTTTTCGAGCTCGGGAAAATGGTGTAATATGCGCAGAATTTTACCGGGACCTAACAATTAATTAGATACAAGGAGGTTTTCGACTTATAGAAGTTCGACATGGCGAGGACTTTCATTAATAAGTAAGCTATCGAAAGCAACAGTAAGTGGAGTAGAAGGTTAACCGTGACCGTGGTCATTAGTGGATATTCAAGATTGAGTTGTGGAGGTTTCCAACAGTGATACGGACAGGCGATGATGACTAGAGTGATGTTGGGCGTAAGTCTTAGTCAAGTGCAATTGTTGGGAGCCAGCAGTCATACGTCAACAGTCATACGTCATCAGTCATACGTCATCAGTCACACGTCATCAGTCAACAGTCATACGTTATCAGTAAACAATCATAAGTCATCAGTAAACATTCATAAGTCAACAGTCACACGTCATCAGTCATACGTCATCAGTCAACAGTCATGAGTCTCATTAATGTGTACATGTCTGTGAACAAACTCTATGCACACAGATCATGTGACGTGATGTTGACTTTGAACTAATGAACAAGCTCAGACCTCGTTCCACAGTGTACACACGTCAGTGACGGGGCCAGACGGGGAGTGCGAGGTACAAAGGGGCGTCACCCGATACCGAGAACACACGCTATTACCTCTCTTTGTTCGTTTTCATTGGCGACACCTCTCTGGTGCCTCAGCTGCACACGCCCCAAGCAATCAGGGGAGGGCATCGCGTACATGTGAATTATGATATCACATTGTAGGTGGTGTGTATACAATTCTCGGGAGTCAACTCCTTTAGGATTTTCTCGCCCAGAGTTTGACGAAATAGGAGGTTTGGTTCTCACTCTGCCACCAATGCGTACCGCCACATGTTGATCTACCACTTGTGTGGCTCTCAAGACACATATAAAGGGACCCTTGCTCTACTTGTTTGGGACCCTCACACCCCAGCAGCAGTATTTTAACATCGATTTTGTTAACACCACAGATTTCTTACACGAATCTCGAACTCTCAAGATGTGATCTCCAGCTTTCTCTTAAGTTCATGGGTCGCGCCCAGGGCGCCAAACGGTCGTTTATCTAAAACAATTGCCCTTCCCTCAGCTCCCAGCACCATATTAAATGCACGAAATCGTGTAACTAATGTTAACATGGTTTAACCCCGCTGAACCAAGTTTACGTAACTGTAAAATATTTTTAAAAATAGTTTTTATACTGTGACTTCTGATAATCCCTTTCTCTTCTTTTATCTTCTTTCTGTATAATAGTACTTGTGGCCATCTTTCTTCTGTATAATTGTACGCGCGGCCCTCTTTCTTTTTTTTTTTCGTTTTGCCTTCTTAATAAATTTTCCATTGATTATTGGGTAATATGTAATTTAAATCAAATACTTATTTTTATTTAGTTGCACTGATGTAGGCATTATTTGAAATGTTTATATTTGAATAAGTCCACAAAATAAGCCTTAAATTCATTGTTGCCACCATCACACAATCGTTTGCTGTTCTTGTGTTTGAGTTATAAAAGCTTAAAGCCTAAAGGTGATAGCACTTCATCGGTCACGAATGGCTGCCTCCAGTCTGGAGGGCGGGGAGCATTAGTGATATGAATAAATTCTGCATTATGAAACATCTGATATATGTCAATTTAGCTCTAGAGGATACTGACGTAGCTATCAGAGTGGTCTTGAGGACTTCAGCCCACCTCATTCCGCAACTATCTTAGCTGTGTCTTGTCAGCATAAAAGCAACCACCATCGAGAGTTTAAAAGTTAAAAGTTGTGATCTTAAAACATAATGTAACTCTTGTCAATCGTCTTTGCAAGACAAGACCAACAAAATAAGCTTATAAAAGACACCATAAATGGGAAGCAAGACAAGACCAACAACATTACTTATAAAAGACACCATAGATGGGCAGCAAGATGAGGACCCACAACATAAGTTTATAAAAGACACCATAAATGGGTAGATGTCAGCGACACAAAGTAAAGGGAGGGAACATGAGAACGTTGGATGAGCTACAACTACATGGCTACCAGCAGGAGTATGTAATAGTAATAGTAATAGTCAGAATCTCTACTTGACCTGTCCAAACCAGACTCCACTTCCAACATTCACACAACTCGGTGTAACGATCTCTCAAGTGTTCGATGACGGTTTACAGTTGAAAACAAACCCGATTACAATCGATCTCATATCATCGATCTTACAGCAAGTATTTTTTTTTTATCAAAAGAATGTTTTGTTTTGAACATCGTACAATCCCAGCAGGCAACCTTAGAACTGATGTGCTGCACATTTTCCGCTACCCAGGGAGACAGAATTACTATTGACCCGTAATGATAACAGAATTACTATTGACCCGTAATGATGCACCTTCTGTTCAGCTATCTTAAACTTATGTACAGGCGTTGTTTCATTTTTAGCTTGGGAAAAATCATTATGCACTACCATTGACCAATTAGTAAAACTGCAAATTGCACCACCATTGACCAATTAGTAAAACTGCAAATTGAACCACCATTGACCAATTAGTAAAACTGCAAATTGCACCACCATTGACCAATTAGTAAAATTGCCTCTAGCACCTTGATTTCGTCTGTTAAGGATCTGAGTTGTAGCCATGGGCGTCGCTAGAAATTTTTCCAGGGGAGAACTTTTTTGTTATGACCTCTTAAGTTTTGTGTTTAATCTGGAGATAAAGTTTTTGATAATCGTTTGTCAAATGGTTCTTGTGGTGCCCAGTAGGGGCCGCCGCCAGGGGATGAATCCAGGAATTTATTCAGGGGCCCCAACTTGAGGGGGGCCCCGTCAGCCAAGCTTGATTTTTTTTTTTGTTTAATGCTGATTCTATGCGCGTAGATATATTTTCAGACAATTATTCAAGTAACATGTATCAAAAAAGGTTAAAAAAATTGAGCTTACAACGAAAATGGACGGAAAAACTTTTCTGCAAAATGAACGGTTAAGTAAAGATGTTCTTCGGAATTTCGTGTAATACGTCACAGTTTTCTAAAAATAATATATTTTAGTCATCAAATACGTCACATATATGTTTTCCTGTGACTCTTTCACTTATTTGAGTAGATGTAAATATAGGATTTTTTCATCACTTTAACGATCCAGTAAGCTGTGAATGTCGTATTCTAAGCCATACTGTTTATTTCGTCCTCAATGGACAGTGTTGGAGACTTTGGATCCCAAGTAGGTGAAGCTGTCCACAACCTCCAAGATTTTATTGTCGATATTGATGGTAGGAGGAGAACTTGTGACTTGGGCCATGATGTTTGTCTATTTCAAACTGATTTGCTGGCCAAAATCTTTGCAGGCGTTGAAGAAGCTTGACACAAGATGTTGCAAACCGGTTTCTGTGTGTGCTATCAGTGCCACATCATCCGCAAATAGTAGCTCACGAATTAGGACATCTGTCGTTTTTTTTGGTTTGTAGGCGGGCAGTGTTGAAAAGTCCTCCATCAGCTCTGGTTTGTTACCAGATTACATCACTGTTATCCTTAAATGCGTATCGAAGAAGTACAGAGAAGAATATTGCGAGCAGTGTTGGTGCGAGTACACAACCTTGTTTAACTCCGCTGCTGACTGGAACGGCTTGTGACGTAGCTCCATCGAACTGCAATGTGCCCTGCATATTTTAATGTATGGAACTGCCTGATGATGGTGAGTAGTTGTGTGGGAAAACCGATTTTTTTCCTTCAGAATTTGGAATAGCCCGCTGCGACTGACTAAATCCAAGGCTTTCTTAAGATCCACAAAGGCAATTTATAGTGGCATTTGCTGCTCTCTGCATTTTTTCCTGTAGCTGCTGTATGGAGAACACCATGGCTGTGGTTGACCGACCAGCGCGGAAAACGCACTAAGATCATGAATAAACTTGGGATGCTAAACTCTCTACTCGCGTTAGTATGACACGGGCAAAGGCCTTTCGGACAATACTAAGGAGTGAGATGCCGCGAAAGTTATTGCAGTCAATGTATCGCCCTTGTTCGTATATAATGTCACTATATTTTCATCCTGGGGGATGTAGCCCTGTTCCCAGCAGAGGGTCAGAAGCTCGTGAAAAGGTAGTAGTAAAGCTGTCTTGCCACTCTTTAGAGCTTCTGGTGGTATGCCATCATTCCCAGGGGTTTTCCCACAAGCTAGGCATTCAATTGATTTGCTATGCTCTTCCTGTGTGGGCACGACATCAAGTTCTTCCAAGGGTGGCATATCGGGGATGTCATCTAGAGTGGTGCTTGAGACTGTGGTAACTGTTGCATACAGTTCCAGATAATGCTCAACCCACCGTTTTAGCTGCGCTCCCTTGTCTTGGATAATTTATCCACTCTTGGCTTCAGGGGGGGGCAACTTTGGACTTCAATGGGGGAGTTTTTTAAAAATATTTTCGTACATGGCTTTAGCGTTCCCCATGTCTGCATCTGACTGTATGCTGGAGCAGAGGATAAGCCAGTAGTATTGGCGCATTGACGTGCGACTTTTTGGGCATGTGATTTGGCTGTTTTGAAGGCATGCAGCCTGTCGGGTGTAGGCTTTTTCTTGTTGGCCATAAGAGCATTTCTTTTGGCTTCTTTTGGTTTCATCTCGTCCCAATGTGCATCAAACCAATGCGTGTTTTTGTGGGATTTTTTGTACCCACTATTCAGGTACCCCTAAATTTCTAGCAGCGGCCCTGGCCCAGCATATCTCGGCAACTATTCAAAACACTATAATCGAAATTTGTGGGTCTCTCTAGCGTGACGACATTGAAAGAAATAATTCAGTTGCATTTTCTATACTTGCCGAAGAGACAAATGACATTTCAGGCATTGAGTAGATGTCACTTGGTGTCTTATTTGTCAAAGAAAAAAAAAAGGGAAAATGATGGTCACAGAAGAATTCCTGGGATATATTCCAATTGTCTATATAACATAACAGGTGAAGGTTTAGCCAACACCATCATTAAAATTCATTAGAATTTGGATTAGATATGACAAAGCTTGTTGGTCAAGGATACGGCGGATGTTCTACAATTGCAGGTAAAGAAGGAGGAATCCAAGCAATAATTAGAAAAATTACCTAAAAAGCAGCATTTGAACATTGCAGTTCACATAAAGTAAATTTTGCCGTGAACGATTTAAATAATGTGAATGCTATACGAAACACAATAGGAAAAATTAAGTCAATTATAAAAGAAGAGAACTAAGTCAAAATGTACCTTTGCTATGTAAATGTTTCTTTGGGTATTTCTGCTGAAAATGTGACAGAAAATTTTATTTAATTTAGTCAGTAACGTAATCATTTATACGTGCAGATAATTTTTTTTATAATTTTGATATGTGTACACTGTCTTCAATGTATTTAACTTGCAGGGAATTTATTTATTGACAAAAATTTATGACATTTTTTTTAAAAATGTAGGGGTGGCAAATGCCCCGCATTCCCCCATTGCGTACGCCCATGGTTGTAGCCATGTACAGCTCTCAGAAGAGATCCTGTAGGACTGTCAGAGGTGTGGGTAGGTTTTATGTAGGAGTAAATTCGTATAATATCCACCCTTCCCTACTTTTGGGTTTACGTATGGCATGCATCTTGGTCTGCGGCACTAACAATACTATCGCGATTTTCGAAACTTTTTTTGTCTCAAGTGGCCGTCCATAAATGACGTCACGCACCTAGGGGGGAGGGGAGTCTCACTTTTGTGACGATGCGTGACGTGGGGGAGGGAGGGGGGGTTGAAGAAATGTGACGTCACATCGAAAGGGTAACTTTAAATAAAACTTCCACTGAAATATTTGGTCACTTAAAATTTATTTAATGACTTTTTAAAAATTCAGTGCTTTTCAAAGTGTCGGTCGATAGGCCATCAGACGCCGGTTGGCGTAAGTTATCAAGACAAGAAAATTAAATATAATTATAATTTTTAAGTTTGAAAACCCACAAGAGAACATACGAAATTGTTACCATACGTCATTTGATGTTGCCATCAAAGCGTTTGTGATATAACTTATTACCGCAGCGTTGTTTCGTTCACTCACGGCAGTAGACTGCTAACTTTTTTTTGTCGGTTACCCCCCCCCCGAAACTGCAACTGGAGAGTTTTACAAACAGGACAAGTGTCTAAAAACGATCTGAATAGAATTATATGTAGATATTTTAAGTCAAAACGACACGGAATATCCTTTTGGCGGTGGGTTGGGGAGGGGAATCAATTTGATACAATTATAAACGTTTTTAGTTTGATATAATTTTTCGTTTGGTTTTGGTCAAACGCCTCTGACCATTCTAAATAAAATGATAAATGTGGCGAATTTAAAATTAGTCAAAAGTATTCATTAACTTTATTGAATGCATCAAATTCTCGACATCGCAATTTGAGAGGAGCACAAAACAACTTTCTTCTGAACTCATGTTGATTACGATTATTATCACTTGTGTCAATATAAATGAAAGTAGGCTGGATTTAGGTGTCTTCCAATAGTACGTAAATAAGAAATCTACATAGATGATAAATTTAACAAATGCATTTTCTGGAAGGAGCCGGTTCAATAGTGGGCATATGTTCCAAGCGTACACGTATTTGAATATATCTAGTGATGTGTAGTGGATGTTATACGTCCCAAATGAGTCTGTATTACCCCCGAAAATTCCCTTTTGACCCCAGATGAGGTAATTTACCCCTGTTCGCCGACCTCTTTCGCCCGTCAGTCAATTGAGGTATTTTTTAAAAAAATACATTAAAAAAATATTTTAAAATATTTTTTTATAAACAAAGAAGTTAACAGTAATGATTTATAGTCAATGTTTAATTTGTATGCATTAAAATAAAATATAATCTAAGAATGTTAACACATTTCGTTTTTTTTTTTTGAAGGCCGGTTGTACGGTTTGAAAAAAACGGACCGATTCAATATGATACCTAGATATTAAAATTGTAAAAGTTTATGTTAACATTACTGTTAACCCAAAAGTAGCGGATTCTAGCAAATTTTCTATGCCCACAATGATTCAGCATTACCCCCAAGAGTTCCCTTTTTACCCCAAATGAGATAATTTATCGCTGTTAACCGACCCCTTGGATAAACAGACCGATAGCGGTAGCCATGTATTTTTCATTAGTTTATAAATTCCCTAAGAGAATGCAACAATTTAAACACGCCTCGTTGATTGGTGACATTATATTTACAACTGTTGTGTGACGTAGTAAAATCCTGAAGAAAAAAGAATTAAAAAAAAACAAACAAACAAACAAACAAACTTGTGAGCTTGGGAGAAAAAAGTTATGATAATATTGGTTATTTTAATAGTGTCATAGTATTTTCTCAGTCTTAACTTGAAGGACATATTGTATTTTGCGCACAAGATGACACCCTACTTTCCAGCACAAATGTGGGGTTCGTACAGTATTTGCCATTTTCCTCTTCCAGCGCATACCTAATAATTTTTAGAAAACATGAGATATGATATCCAGGCTTGTCAATGGGACATATTTTTGTGTCCCATCCCATCCAATCCCATGATAATTTATGCCTGTCCCATCCCACCCCATCCTATGGGACGTTTCCCATGGGAATCCCATGGGAAAACCATTCCCATGGACAAGCCTCATGATATCAATGTGATAATTTTAGATCAAATTTGATGTGCCTATACTTAGCAGGAAAACTGTCAGTAGAAGATCGAAATCAATTCGAGGAATTGTCTTGTATCTATATATTCTAGGTCTATCAACAATGCAACGATCCTTGTAATATCAATAGTCACATTCGCGAGCTTAATCGCGAAGGTTAATCACATCAAATGGTTTTTGACATTACCGCTGCATTGTTCGTTAGCTGTCTTGCTATGCCTTGGCAACTAAATATATTTTTTAAAATTCAATACATAAAACAAGCCGAATTCATACTTAATCTTATATGGCTTTAAGCTGTGTAGGGGCTCATTTTGCTATCAAATCAGTACAGAGAAAATCGTGTAAAAACGGGAAAAGAATGCAATGGTACCTGGTAAATTAGCTTGTCGGTCGTCTGATACGAAAAAGTTTGAGAATCACTGGCTTACAATTTATTTAATGCCTTTTACATAGCTTCAAGCGTGTTACAATATTACAATGAAGAACTACATTTAGTAAATACTAAAATGTCAAAAAAGTGATTTGAAACATACTTATTTTCAAATAAAAGAAATTGCGTTTTGTGAATGTGTTTTTTTTTTTGTTTTTTTGTTTTTGAANGGGGGGGGGAGGGGGTAAAAAATCGGCCAAAATCGCGTGACGTCATTTATGGACGGCCCCCAAGACATCATTAGAAATCACTTAAATTTGATGAAGAATAAAACGTTTATTTTATTTCACGTACCTTACAATAAATAAAATGTGTTGAGGTATAAATGGTATGTAAATGTTGTGTAAAAAGATTGTGATGAAAAGAAAACTGTCTTCAAATTCTAAGTTCATCGACGCCACTTTCTTTTACTTTTCCAAGTTGGAAATTATTGTCGGGAATTTAGGGCGGGCGGCCTTAAAGGCAGGTCTGGCGGGTGACCTTTTTGGCGCCACGGGGTCTGGCGAGTGGGTCCAGGGGGCCAGAAGTGAAAATGTGACGTTAGTGTGTTATCTTGGTTGGACTGGACAGGCAGACCGAGGGACTCGGCCGTAAAGTTAGATGAAAGGAGCCGACGAGGAAAAGGGGGGGATTACTGACCATGACGGGTTACGTCAAACCAACCCACCCCGTCTTATCTAGGGGAGGTACAAGATGATTGACAGTTTACATTCGGACAATGAAAGTTCGGGGGGGGGGGGCGGAGTCTGACAGGTATTAGAAGGACGCGGGGCAACACTCAGCACACACGGACAGATAGACGGAGAGAGGCATAGGGACTGAGTTAGGGACGAGTGTAGTTAGATAGTACAGAAGTTAAGAAATTAAACATTAACTAATTTTGCATTCTGTCTTGGAGTTTTAGTGATTGGATAATAAGAAATCAAGTGTGTGAAGTTAAGAGTAAAAGAGTGAGAGTAGTTAGAAAGATTAAACACTAGAACAACCCAGGTTCCCTATAATATAAACAATACTACGTCATCACTTTTACCAATAGATCACATCCACATAGGTGTACCTAACATAATGAAAGCAAACAACTTAACACACGGCTTTTAAAATATTCAATCTCTATGTTGGTAAACAATAAACCTTCACCGATTTTCGCCATCATTCGTCATCTTTACAGAAAAAAAAAAAAAAACATTCATCGAGTCAATTAATTATTTACGTTGAGGTCGCTGGCCCATAAAAAGTTGAATGCGGGCCCTGTTCGGCCCGTGGGCCGGCATGTGGAATTCCTGGTTTCAATTAACCCTTGCCATACTTTTACAAAATGTGCAGCATACGATAAGAAAGTTTAAGTTAATCTCAGGCCCCCAATTAACAGCGTCAGGTCAAACCAAATACGTTCTCATTTGATCCACACTGTGTGTGGATGTTTGTGTGGTTAATTAGTCTATTGTGGATATTTACCGCCAAGGTCACGTGAAATTTTGGCGTCAAAATAATTATTTGTAAAACTATAATAATAATATACGTCATTATATCATATGACAATGATGGCAGTATTTGAATGAAATACAGGGGAAATCGGAAATAAAGATACTGAAATGGTATCTATTGAAATGTAATCTATTGAAATGTAATCTATTGAAATGTAATCTATTGGAATGTAATCTATTGAAATGTAATATATTGAAATGTAATCTATTGGAATGTAATCTATTGAAATGTAATATATTGAAATGTAATCTATTGAAATGTAATCTATTAAAATGTAATCTATTGGAATGTAATCTATTGGAATGTAATCTATTGAAATGTAATCTATTGGAATGTAATCTATTGAAATGTAATCTATTGAAATGTAATCTATTGAAATGTAATCTATTGAAATGTAATATATTGAAATGTAATCTATTGAAATGTAATCTATTAAAATGTAATCTATTGAAATGTAATCTATTGAAATGCAATCTATGAAAATGTAATCTACTGAAATGTAATCGCTTGAAATAAAGGACGAAATGTTCATCAGAGAGCTGAAAAGTCTTGTTATTATTAGTATTATATGAATCCACATTTTAAGTCGCTGATAAATGACAGCAATGCCGTGGAACAAGTCACTAAAAGAAACAATAGGTCTGAGGCTACTCAAAGAAACAATAGGCCTGAGGCTACTAAAAGACACAATAGGCCTGAGGCTACTAAAAGAAACAATAGGCCTGAGGCTACTAAAAGACACAATAGGCCTGAGGCTACTAAAAGATATCACAGAGAGTGTGCACGTACCTGAAAGTTACATAATAGAACCATGTCCTCTTCTAGACCTACTCACAGGACAAATATCATGGTGCTAACATCTCATCAAGCTACACGCGTTAAAACTACGCCATGCTCAGCTCGACCAATAAACATGAATGTATTATAGGAAATCTTTATCCTAACCATGGTCACGACGCCGTTTATGATTGGTTGATTATCTCATTCTTGGTACAAAACGTTTACAATGGCTGCCGCCAATAAATCCATCAAAAGGAGAAAGAAGTAACCTAATATTTTACATGACGTCAGTGATCATTTAGCAGAGGGCGGGGAGGGCGAAGTGCTACATTTTTTGTGCATCGTCTGCCAGTCTCACTCACGTCTGCGGCCCTGTAACACTAACATTGCAACACTTACATTGTAGCACTAATATTGTAGCACTAACATTGTAGCACTAATATTGTAGCACTAACATTGTAACACTAACATTGTAACACTAACATTGTAACACTAACATTGTAACACTAACATTGTAACACTAACATTGTAACACTAACATTGTAATACTAACATTGTAACACTAACATTGTAACACTAACATTGTAACACTTACATTGTAGCACTAACATTGTAACACTAACATTGTA
>MUZC01001299.1:1197167-1210089 GCA_002072015.1 Radix auricularia
CACTAACATTGTAACACTAACATTGTAGCACTAACATTGTAGCACTAACATTGTAACACTAACATTGGCAAGAACATTTGGTTTCAATTGTTTGCATTGTATTGTATTGCATTCTATGTATTGGCAAACAAAATTTGTCTGATGTTTGTAACCAAGGTCATTGGTCTGATGTTTGTAACCAAGGTCATTGGTTTGATGTTTGTAACCAAGGTCATTGGTTTGATGTTTGTAAACAAGGCCATTGGTCTGATGTTTGTAACGACCTTTCACCAGAGAGTACGCTTGTCTGCAGAAGAGCGGAGCTGGTTGAGTAGACAGAGAAAAGTTCAGTCAGATAAGAAGGGCATGAGTCAGATAAGAAGGGCATGAGTCAGATAAGAAGGGCATGAGCCAGATAAGAAGGGCATGAGTCAGATAAGAAGGGCATGAGTCAGAAAAGAACTTGTGACAGAATGTTCCTTGTATCCCATTCAATAAACTAATAATTTAAGATATCCGAGACCCTCCCTGGTAACCGGGACGGCCACCTCCCCCCATCCCGTCTGTGTTATCCGGGACGCCCACATCCCCCCCAACCCGTCAATGTTATCCGGGACGCCCACATCCCACCCCCAACTCTATTGTTCCCATCATGGCCACTGTAGCAATATTGACAAGCGAACAATGATGAATTGTTTAAGAGATTAAACAGCGTCATGCTGCCTGGACAGGAACACCAAACTACATCACACCATGCAGTATCAACACCAAACAGTATCAACACCACACACTATCAACACTACACAATATCAACACTACACCCAACTACATAACACCACAAAGTATCAACACCACACAATATCAACACCACACAGTATCAACACCACACCCAACTACATAACACTACATAACACCACAAAGTATCAACACCACACAATATCAACACCACACAGTATCAACACCACACCCAACTACATAACACCACACAGTATCAACACCACACAGTATGAACACCACACAGTATCAACACCACACCCAACTACATAACACCACACAGTATCAACACCACACAGTATCAACACCACACAGTATCAACACCACACCCAACTACATAACATCACACAGTATCAACACCACACAGTATCAACACCACACAGTATCAACACCACACAGTATCAACACCACACAATATCAACACCACACAATATCAACACCACACAATATCAACACCACACAATATCAACACCACACAATATCAACACCATACAATACAGTACTAATGAAATCGTTGACTGAAACATCTAACAGAATGATTGTAGATTTTCTTTTATTTAAGTTCCATAAGCAATTATCCCCCCTCCACACAATAAAATAATTAACCCTTGAACTGTTTAAAGGAACTTTAAAATGTTTATCTACAAGCAAGTGATCCAGTATTGATATGGCATCTGTCCGTGTACGAAACGGGATTGGAGTGGCTGTCTCTTCTGCATGCCACACACACGAATGTAGTGGGGCAGTGTTGCCTGGCCTTTCTCCTCGCTCTTTTTCCAACTGCTTCTTCCCTAGTTTGCTCCTCTGCTCTTAGTGATCCTTCTTTCACTATAGCCCGCCACGTGGTCCTATCCTCAACCAGTTTTTCCCAGTTTTGTATGTCAATATTGGCTACTTTCATGTCTCTCCTGCATATGTCCGTGTATCTGATATTATGTATATGTGGGGGTCTCCAGCATTTCTGTGAATTTCTCATTGTATGTACGCGTGAGTTTTTCTCTTTTTACTTGTCCCCTTTTCAGAGGCGTCACTAGGGTTGGTGTCACCCGGGGCGGTAGCTCATGGTGTCACCCCTTCGTGATTTCACCCATAGAACTCCTCCGAGTTTTCCAGGGCCAAATAACGGGAATATATAGAATTTTACGGTCTGGTGTCACCCCCTGATGGTGTCATCCGGGGCGGCCCAGCCCCACCGCACCCCCCTAGTGACGCCACAGCCCCTTTTGTCTCCAGAGTTATGACAGAATGTTGCTGGTCGCGGTGTCTGAATGTTGGTGTATGTGTGCGTTAGTGTGTGTGTGTTAGTGTACCTATGAGTGTGTATTGCGTGTGTGTGTGTGTGTGTGTGTGAATGTGTGTGAGTGTGTGTGCGTTAGTGTGCCTATGAGTGTGTATTGTGTGTGTGTGTGAGTGTGTGTGTGTGTGTGTGAGTGTGTGTGTGTGAGTGTGTGTGTGAGTGTGTGTGTGTGTGAGTGTGTGTGTGTGTGTGAGTGTGTGTGTGAGTGTTGTAACTGAATGCTCTCAGTTTGTAACTAAACAATTAACCGATTAAAAAACAAAAAGAATAATTGACCGCGGTATTTAGGGGTCTTGTTTGAAGGGCCTGGGAAATATCAGGTAATGTTGTCAACCTCCAAGCCGATTGTCGCAGACATGAAAAGACGGATTAAATATCACAGTGGGTATAAAATCTTTATAAAGTAAAAAAATGATTAAATTGTGGGTTTCAACTGGGAACATTTATAAATAAAATTTCTAGAGATAAAAATATGTTCAATAGAGAGAATTTAATTCTTTCAACACTTTTTGGTGAGAATTAGAACTGAAACAGTTTCCATAGTTGCGTACACAACTATTCGGTGGAGTAAAAATTGTCGGTACAAGTTATACCCTTAAAATGTATTTAAGTTAGATCAAAGTTAAGTTTTTTTTTAAAAAAGAGCCTAGTATGACAGCATTAAATAGATATTTTCACGTGTTCAGACAATCACATGGTAAGTTAACCATATCATAAAATGACACACACCTTATATGGTAATGTTATTTCAATGATCCTAATGAAAGCTTCTTTTTTTTTTGGTAACTAAGCCAAACTTTTACTGGTAACTTAGACAAAATTTTACTGGTAACTTATAGACAAACATTTACTGGTAACTGAGACAAACACCCAGGAACAAATGCTCAGCATTTCCAAAGTTTTCTAAAATTGGAAATGACCAGAAATTGGATTAAAAAGAATTGACAAAGAACGACAATAAATTATAAAAGAAAAAAACAAACAAAGTGGCAGGACATTTATGTTAAAATTTTTGACATTATTATTGCCTTGCAAAAGTAAATGCGTTTTTTCGACCCCAGAGAGGATAATACTATTGCAAATAAAGGCAATATTCCGGAACCAAAGCATTTGCTTGCCAAGTACCATCGAGCACTCCCAGAACATTGAATAAAAAAGGTTTTAAAAAGTGTAATCTAAAATTAAAACTGAGTTCATACCAATTTTAAGAGATATATATCGCGAAAAATCATCCCTTTTCAGGAACAACATACCCCATATTGTTCAATCGTATTCGATAGCTCTTCATATATTTCACATAATTACCAAACAAGTCCAGTTATGGGATATGTAATGATCGATTGAAAATAAAGAAGTAGACATTGTAGAATCTTTAAAATATTTCATTGAAGTAAAAGTGATTCTGCTTACATTTCTGTAATGATTTTTAATAAATGACGATCTTAAACTAATGGATTGCAGGGGACCTTCATGCATTAATACTTCTTCTTTATGGCCGGAAAGTATACAGGCGTTTTAGAAAGACGTAATAACACAAAATCTCACTGTCAAATCTCGCACACATAGTTCATTAAATCTGATCTGTTTACATGATAATCCAACTGAAAAGAATTATCTATTTTAGTACTCTGAACGTTGTTACTGATTCTTATTCATGCCATGTTTAGAATATCTAATTACTTTACAAGCAAGGCTTCAGAATACAAAATAGTGAATATACCATAGAGCAAATTTGAGATTATTTTGAAAGCTATTAAAGAACTGACAGAGGCAGAAAGAAAAAGCTCATCAGACCAACAGACACAGAAACATTGCTAGTCACAATAAAATATGTTTATTTTCCAAGCTATGTCAAATATGCACGAAATAATTTATAAATGTATAAGTATAGTGCTAGAAAAAATGGTAAGGCTGTGGTTACACTGCACGCGAATTCGCTCATCTAGTATACGCGCGAAGGCGCATCTGAAAAGTAATTTTTAAGGTGGTTACACTGCAAGCGATTGTTTCAGCTGATATCGCGCGAATTACATTGTTTGTATTGACAACAAACTTTAACCTTTATCCTTTTCGCTATTTAAACACAAATTTTGTGTGTTTATATAGACATCGCCTACTTTCGTTTTTATTTGTTTAGCTTAACAACCACTGTTGTTATTTAATAAATAGTATTTGCATACAGAATTAAAATAGATAAAAATCAAATAAATCTCCCCATTATTTCATTAGATTGGTAAAGATCAGAGTGACATGTGGTTAAACCCAAATCTTTTAGAGTGAGTAAGAGTGTTAAGGAGAAGATGCTCACAGAGAAATTGATGGAATACTTAAAAGGATGTTTTGACATTTGATAAAATTTTATATCGAGACCTCATCCTTTTAATCGACTCTTCAAGTCAAAGTACCAGACAGCAAATTTTTGGTGAACTAAAATATGTATCAATGTTATTTAGAAAAACAGTTGAGAAGAAAGCTATATTATTCATAAGATGAGATTACTGTAGAAATTCATGTGAGATTTTGGAAGATATGTAGAATTAAGAAAACTTATACAATTTTCGTACACCAGGCGATCTGCTACTTGATTTATAAAAGCTTATTAAGATATTAAGGCTCGAAGTTACCTTGCTTAAAATAAATATAATTAATTTGAACATTGCTTACAATAGTCTTAATTAATGCAAGGTCTTAAAATAGCTCTCTAAAATTAAGTTAATGAAAAATTAATTACAAGCAAAAACGATTGCGCCAAAACTTTATCTGTTGCTAGTTCGATTTTGGTTATTGAGCATGGCACGTCTGAAAATATTGATAGATTGTCGCATCAGGAGAAACAGAACATTTTAATTTTATTAAAGAGATGAAGCTTTTTTCCCTTTATCTCTATTACAGTGTCGTTATTACTTTTTAATAAAAACTTTTTTTTTACTTTACAGCGTCCTTTTTTCGGGAAAGGGGGGGGGGTGGCAAATGTTGGTTCTGTCCCGGGCGGCACAAACCCACGCTACGCCGCTGAGTGGATGGACCCCATACAGAAGGTGCATATTCTAGTATAGGTCTCACCAGGGCGAGGTAGCATTTTAGTTTTATATCTTTGTTACATTTGTAAAAGTTTCTATTTATAAAACCTAAGGTTTTGTTCGATTTTTAAATATCTTCATTAACATGGAGATTCTATGATGGTTTCTCATTTATTATAACTCCTAAGCACAGTAAGACCTCGCTTAACGCTGTTTCGATTTAGCGCTCTTTTATTTCAACCGAAATTGTCGCAACGCCAGGTTTCCAATCCAAACAGTGCTGTAGCCTACTAACTCATTTTTAATTTAAAAAATGTATCATTTGACACATTTGTTGAGATTATTGTGAGATTTACAACGATTGATACAGTGACAAATATTATTATCTTTAGTGTTTATCATGAATGATATTGAAAAACAAGAAAGGAAAGCAGCCAGAAAAAGTATGTCACTGGAAACTAAAATGCTAGTGATTAGAAGATTAGATTCTGGTGCATGTCAATCTTAAATTAGTGCTGAATAGATTTTGGCAACTTCAACAATAAGGAGAATTTTTGAGAATAAAAAAAAAAATACTGTCATCGGCAACTACAACTACGTCAAGCCCTGCAACTAGAATTACACGTTCTAGAAATAACATAATTATAGAAGAAATGGAAAAACGACTGTCTATTGGAATTGACGACGAAAATGAATGCTATATGCAAAACTTGGAAACAAAGAATAGACTGAATGATCTGACTGACTTAGAATTTTATCTGTTTTTATAACTATATTCGATTGTATTGTTTTTATTTTTGTAAGAAATAAATGTTCGGTTTTAATTTTAAAAAAAAAAAAAAACCCAATAATTATTAAAGTTAATAACTATCCAATTTTTTAAAATCCATCTTCCTTTAACCCCACTATTTACAAGGATAGCCTCGTTTAGCGCTGTTACTTTGGTGGGACGTATCACCCCCCCCCCCCCCCCCCCCCCGCTAAGCGTGGTCTTACTGTATTTTGCATCTTTAGTTTGGGTTAGTTCTTTTCCATTTTGATCAAAGCCCTAGGACTTAGCTTAGGAAAGAGCATAAACTAATCAATCAACATAAAGTTATCAGGAAATAAAGAACTAAATTCTCACCTACGAGACAGACGAACTTGATAAAAATCCTGGCCAGGAAGATGTAATTGCTGTATGTTAAATGGAGCAGACATCTTTGACTTCATTTTGTATTAAAACCAAGCGCTACAGCCGGCAACTCAAAAGATACAACGGCGTCCGGAATTCAAAGCTATCGATCAGTCTTTGAAGTATGCCACTTTTCGTCTTTTATTGTTTCCAATAATTCATAAAAAATATCCAGCGATTTTAAGTTTAGCTCATGTTTCAAACATTATCAAGTCATGCCAGTTAGGATGTTAGTTTTCCAACATGATTTTGTACATTGTTAAAAAAAGGAAAACATATTTAGTTTTTCAGAATGCTTTCCTGCGTTAGTTCGTACCAATTAGGTTATGTCTACATGTCTTCATGTCTACGTGTCTAAATGTCTTCATGTCTACATGTCTTCATGTCTACGTGTCTAAATGTCTTCATGTCTACATGTCAAAAATTTTTTCACAGCTCCTCAGATCTATTTTAAAAAAAAGAATTCACGCAGCAGACGTTCAAAAATCCTTGTTTTGAACTAACAGATTTTGAAGAGCAGATCATAAAAACAAATTTCAAACGTTAACACTAATGATCTCGTATATCTCACAAACGTTAACACTAATGATCTCCTATATCTCACAAACGTTAACACTAATGATCTCCTATATCTCACAAACGTTAACACTAATGATCTCCTAACACTTCTCACAACATTCAATGATCAAACATTCATTCCTACTGAGTGCCCAGACTTGTGATTTTCAAACCAGAGCCTCTCAAAACAGCGTTGAGCGGTTCTAATAAAAACAGCAAACACACGAGATGGGAGCCTCTCAACATCGGAACTCCCTTTGAAAAGGTTTGACAAAATAGTTTGAAGCGTGTTTGAGGTTGTTTAAGTGAGTGGGCGTGGTGGCAGAAAAGAATAACTGAATGTATGTGTTACTCGAGGTGAATGTAAATGTAACTAAATGCGGGTGCGGTTAAAGGTGGGTGTGGTTACTTGTGGTTGTGAATATAGGTGGGTGTGATTAAATGTGGGTGTGGTTAAATGTGGGTGTGGTTAAATGTAAATTGTGAGTATAAGTGGGTGTGGTTAAGGTGGGTGTGGTTAAATGTGGCTGGGAATAAAGTTCGGCGTGGATAAATTTAGTTGTGAATATAAGTGATGTGGTTAAATGTGGTTGAAAATATAAGTGGGAGTGACTTAGGTCCGGTGATTAACGTTAAAGTAACGTTTGCTTGTTTATGTTTTTTCACGGCTGTGTAAATATTGACAGAAAAAAGTCAATACACATAACAGCTGTAACAAAAAAGTTTCAAATTTAACATGGAAAACAAAATATAGGATAAGTTAGCATACTTGAGGGTCTCAGATAAATGAGACCTTCACATAACATTTACGTTTTAACTTGGCACAGGTAAATAAGACATTCTGTCGCCCTAAAAAAAATGAAGCTTGACTTATGGGACTTTAAACTTTAAAAACTATGAAACAAATGAATCTGTTTGTTTATGAATGTTGAAAACGTTGATATCAACAATGTGTAACGTTTTCTGCCTCTCAAATCTATAATAATAAAAGGCAGTTGTCTGTCCGGTCCTCGATAACCATTGATCATTCAAACTCCTAAAGCCAATCGCTAGCGGATTAAAATTAAATCTCATTTACATATTGAACAAATTTACGTGGGCGTTCAAAACTAGTTATTTTTGGTGCAGTATTTTTTAAATCATAATTCAGTACTATGTTCCAATCTGGAATTGTGCCGTTCCTGCTAATCAATACTGTTACTCATAGACAACATGCCATCGAAACGACGACGGAACGTCATTGGACGGACTTTGTTGCTCGTAAGATAATAAAAAAACACTTGCGTGCTTCTCTAGCTCTGAACTTGTGCCACGGCTCAAAACATGTTGAGAGCCGCTAAAAAGCCGACCCACTGAGGCTTCTCTCTACGACCGTACCATCGAGTACCACCGAGTATCACCGAGTACCACCGAGAATCACCGAGTACCACCGAGTACAACCGTGTACCATCGAGTACCATCGAGTACCACCGAGTACCCCCGAGTACCACCGAATACCACCGAGTACCATCGAGTACCACCGAGTACCATCGAGTACCATCGAGTACCACCGAGTACCCCCGAGTACCACCGAGTACCACCGAGTATCATCGAGCACCACCGAGTACCACCGAGTACCACCGAGTACCATCGAATACCACCGAGTATCACCGAATACCACCGAGTACCACCGAATACCACCGAATACCACCGAATACCACCGAGTAACCCCGAGTCTTTGATATAATTTCTCATTTCTTTTGTCAAGCTTCTCTCCACGACTCCATCCTTGAACCTTTGGTGTAACTTCTCATTTATTTTGTGTTTTCTTGATTAGTGATTTCACAGCCAGTCGTTGTTTGCCGACGCAACCTCCATTGATTTCAACCAACGAAAGAATGTTTCCTGATCCAACCAGACCGCATGTTTCATAGCTCATTTGATGCAATGTAACTTGTTAAGAAAATTTCAAATCAATACGCAGCTACTGATCCTTAGATCGCTGTTCCCTGTATAGAAGCCTTTGTGCCACCAACTGGAAACATTGATTTCAGTAGAATGATGGTACACATCTGAACAGCGGACCATGAAACACTTTTAACAAGTGACCCACAGAGATGGTTTCATGTGACCTTGATGGCTTTCGAGAGTATCCGAGGAGTTTGTTATTTTAGTAGCATGTTTGTATTACACGTTTTTTTGTACGTATGCCAAGTAGCAAGCTGGTATTCCACGATTTTTTTAAAATTTGAGTAGTTTGTATTCTAATGGGAGGCCGCCAATTTATCACCAGATATGCCATATATCAAAAGTGTAGACGTAAAACTCTAGGCTGTGTCACGTGATGGGTCAGACAAGTTTGAAACATTTTCGCCAATTTTTACCATTGCACGCTTCTAAACTTCAAATTTTCCTCTTAGTTTCGCGCAATGTTTCTAAGACTAGAGTTTGGTTGTGTGAGTTTATAGACTGTCTCCTTATAGCACAATTTAACACCCACTTCTCCAGCTCCAGTAGGAAATTATGTTCAACTTCATACACCCACATACATCTTCCTACTTCCTCACCCACATACATCCACCTACACCAACATACACCCGCCTACACCCACTTACACCAACATACACCCACCTACACCAACATACACCCACTTACACCAACATACACCCACCTACACCCACTTACACCAACATACACCCACCTACACCCACATACACCCACATACACCAACATACACCCACCTACACCCACTTACACCAACATACACCCACCTACACACACGCTTTAATGTTGTCTGACATCCTATCTTTGATAAAACCGGGGATCAATCCTTGATTAAACCGGAAGCGACGTCATCTCAGAAGCAGCTCTAAAACTATTTACAGTTAGTCCCCCTTTTCCACCAAGCCCAACATTGTTTCCGTCTGTTGATGATAGCATCGAAAGAAGGAAGAAATCTCTTGTTATTGATTGGTTCGCGTGAAGTCGGCCATCAAAGAAAAACAATCAGCTTATATAACAATAGATTTGAAACTAATACAAAGAAATACATTTCCAAACAATTCTTTTATCTTGACGTTATTAAAAAATTCTTGTATCAAATGTAATTTTTAAAAAAAATCTAATTCTTTTAATGTTAAACAGGGCCATCGACGTCAATATGAAACTTGTGATTGTATTCACACAAGCGGGCGAGACAGTACTGTCTATACATCTTTTGCCTCTAGGGCAGGGGTCTCCAAACTACGGCCCACGGACCAGATGCGGCCCCTGGAAACCTTTTAATCTACAAAAATATACTGTTTTTACCTGTAGGTTACCACAAAACTTAGTAGTTGCGGGCTAGTACCCGGCCCCCAAACGGCTGTTTGACAGTAAATGCGGCCCATCGGCATAAGGTTTGGAGACACCTGTTCTAGGGCGAAGGCCAAAATTCTTCCTTTGTTGTTGACATTATCCAAAGAAACCCTCCACCCCAAACTAGGAATGATTATTTAAAAGGTAATACTGAGATGAAATCACGTCTGTTGGCCTTTTCACTACGCTCTTTCTTGAAAATAATTATTGCGTCCAACATTTACCTAGGGTTATGTGTAGTCTTGCAATTCTATTAGTGTTTTGACTGTTGATAACTTCGTTAGTAAAAAAATTTTTCGACTTTGTTTAAAGATAATAGATATAATAATTTTAAGGGTTGAGAGTTTTAAAATATTTGATCTATTGACCCGACTGATGTTAAGACGGAATATTCACAAATGGTCGAAATATTTCCTACCATAGTGGCTGGAGTTGATAGTTGGGAGGGGCTTAGTTGTGGGTCTGAGTTAGAATTACCTCTGAGTGTTAGACTTACTCCTAAGTTTTAGACTTACCCCTGAGCAGTGGCGTAGCTAGAGCTTTTGCCGCCCGGGGCGGTCTCCAATATGCCGCCCTTTTAGGGGCCGCCCATAAATGACGTCACGCACTGGGGGGGGGGAGTCACACATTTTATGTCTTTCAAAACGCGCAACTTTAAATAAAAGCCACACTGAAATATATGATTACCCAAACTTACGTGGTTTCACACGTGTTACGATGTTAGAGTGCAACCTTAAACTAAAAACATATTTAAATGACCAAACAAATAAACAAATACTTTTTAAATATGCTCATTTTCAAATACAAAATACCACCTGTATGGGAGGGGGGGACTTTGTCACGTCACATTGATGAATGGGTCTAAGTTTTCGTTTCGTGGCGCCGTATGACGAGGGGGGGGGCGGGGATGAAAAATCAGCCGAAATCACGTGACGTTATTTATGGGACGGCCTCTTAGTTAAGTGAATCATAGGATGGTTTTTATAAATTAATAAGTATGAATAAATAATTGTAATTGAAACGAAGTACATTGTAAAAGATAGGGAACAATTTTACCATTGCATGCCCTATTTATGTAATAAAAGAGGCCGCATACGATGATAAAGCTATAAATACACATTATAAAAATACAAGATAATTGTTTTGAAGGCCACAAGAAAGTTATAGGGTTATAGGTCCCCCCCCACCTTAAATGAGACAAAAGATATTCCAAATTCGCACCCAAAAACATTAACAATTAATATGCTTTTATTTTTATTCTTATAAATAAAATATGATTTTTTTTTAATAAAAAAAAAAAAGAAATTGTCTACATCAGTATGTAAACATATTTTTTTAATTATTTATAAATTTACTTACACACCTACTTTCATATTCGAAGAAACGTTCATTACGATACCGGAATTTATATTATTTGTAATATCATGTTCTATGGACAATATTGCAAGAATTTTGTAGTCTTAAATCACTTATCGTGGGACGAAAATATTTTTTTCAACTTCAGTTTCGAGAAGCTTCTTTCACAACTAGATACACTAAAAGCAATTGTTGAAAACAAATCTAAGCAAAATTATAATGTTGGATAAAGATTTTTTTCCAATATTTACTGTTAAATATATTTTAATAGATCAAGGGGGTATTTCCACTCTTTTTTTAACATAATGCCTCTTCTTGTAGTGTAGGTACAGCCAGGGTTGGTCTTTGGCTCCTGCAATCTATGCGGTCGCAGTGAGTCCAGCGCTTTCATAGGCACAACCTATCTTAATTTTCACTTACTATCCTTATTAATACCTTATCCCTACGCAAACTGGGGCCCACGCAATCAGTTTCGCATACTAAGCTGCATAGGGGCCCGCAATAGCTAAGACCGGCCCCATGTACTGCCATAAAAACCTGAATCCTTTCTCTTTCAATCTCGAACATGTATTTATCAATGTAAATAAAGAAATTTAATTGAAGTTCAAATTCTTCATTTATTATCCTAGATTATATAGTATTATACACGAATATTTTCTTGCAAAGACATGTAACTCATCACCTCGTTCTTTTATTTTCTTTTATAATTACATCTATGGATAAAAACATTTCTCGTTGTACTTCTTGCTCTAAAGATAGAACCACGTCTTCTGAATTTTCCCCACTCATATTTTTCTCCTTTTAACTTGGTATCTAGTCGATTTTTCCAGCTTTCTGTAACAGCGTTCTGTATTAGCATATATCTTTGTTTCATCAAATGGGTTTGCATTAATTTAAAAAAGACAGGTCCCCATAAATTGAAACACCATAGAAAAGCAACAGATTGCCATGAACTGAGTAAGATTCCAGCATCTGATCTCGTATTAATAGTTACCTCAGATGTCAATTCTCCAATACGCTTGAAATGTTTAAGTATGTCTTTTTTCGTAATTATTTATGTTATTGTGGTGTTTATTAACGAAGAAATGAATAATCGTTCATTTTTAATGAATAACCGTATATTAATGAAAAACACAAGCTATATGTGTTACATTAATGCAATAAAAACAAAGTAAATTTAATTTTTAATAAGTTACCTTAAAATAATTTTATAAAACCTGAAACAGTAATATAATTTACTACTTGCAATTTAAACACAATATTTGAACCACTATGGCATGTAGGTACTTGTTAACGCATCATTCTGCCAATGTCGAAATTCCACGCTAAAACTGTCGTGCGATATTAATACAACATATATTCGGACCAGCGGTGATGTGTTGTTTTTTGTGCAGTTTTCTTATAAAAGCGCCATCTGTGACGTATACC
>MUZC01001299.1:1210169-1224862 GCA_002072015.1 Radix auricularia
TTTTAAACTGTTCTGCGTTAGTTATAACAACCACTATGTAATCAAACTAATGTTGCACGAATCCGTTAATTTAAACTCAAAATTGAGATTCTTTTTGTTTCCCTATGATTTCCCCCTTCAAAAGAAAAGGGGCGGTTTTCGGAAATGGCTGGATTTATTTTTCAAATGCCCAGAGATGCCGCCCTTTGAATGAGTGCCGCCCGGGGCGGACCGCCCCCTCCGCCCCCTAGCTACGCCACTGCCCCTGAGTGTTAGAATTAACCCTGAGTGTTAGTCTTACCTGTGAGTGTTAGTCTTACCCGTGAGTGTTAGACTTACCCCTGAGTGTTAGACTTAACCCTGAGTGTTAGTCTTACCTGTGAGTGTTAGTCTTACCTGTGAGTGTTAGTCTTACCTGTGAGTGTTAGTCTTACCTGTGAGTGTTAGTCTTACCCGTGAGTGTTAGACTTACCCCTGAGTGTTAGACTTACCCGTGAGTGTTAGACTTACCCGTGAGTGTTTGACTTACCCGTGAGTGTTAGACTTACCCGTGAGTGTTAGACTTACCCGTGAGTGTTAGACTTACCCGTGAGTGTTAGACTTACCCCTGAGTGTTAGACTTACCCCTGAGTGTTAGACTTACTCGTGAGTGTTAGACTTACCCGTGAGTGTTAGACTTACCCGTGAGTGTTAGGCTGAGAGATCTCCCACGACTTTGATGTCCCCCCGTCTGTGACTGCTACTGTCTTGGGCCTCGGCCTGTGCATCACTTGGTGGGAAATGTAGGACACCTGACCCATGGCAGAGGACACTAGACCCATTGAAGGGGACATTTGACTCACGGCAGTGGTAGGACCAAGTGATGACGTCATGGTCATTGTTTACTTCCAACAATGTTTGTGACGTAAGGTTTTAGTCCTGTAGGTTGGTGTAAACATGGGTTACCATGGTAACGCTGGTAAAGATATAAAGTCGAACTGTAATCAGTTGTGTTACTCAGGCATAGTTGGTAGATTCAGTTGTGTTACTCCAGTATAGTTGGTAGATTCAGTTGTGTTACTCCAGTATAGTTGGTTAATTCAGTTGTGTTACTCCAGTATAGTTGGTAGATTCAGTTGTGTTACTCCAGTATAGTTGGTAGATTCAGTTGTGTTGCTCCAGTATAGTTGGTAGATTCAGTTGTGTTACTCCAGTATAGTTGGTAGATTCAGTTGTGTTACTCCAGTATAGTTGGTAGATTCAGCTGTGTTACTCCAGTATAGTTGGTAGATTCAGTTGTGTTACTCCAGTATAGTTGGTTTCTCCTTTGTGTTGTGATAAAATTGGACCTGTTTAAAAAAATGCAAACATTTAATTCTGTGATATACACAACACAAGGAACACACACACACTTTACAATACACAACACAAGGAACACACACACTTTACAATACACAACACAAGGAACACACACACACTTTACAATACACAACACAAAGAACACACTCACTTTAGAACACACTCACTTTAGAACACACTCACTTTACAACACACTCTAGTAAGAATACAGGACTAAACACAAACCATAGAAATACGTAGGACGCAATAATCTTCTGTAAAGAAGGAGCGTCTGTAACATATAAGATAAGATAAGATAAGACACTCAATTTACAACACACTCACTTTACAAAACACAACAGAAGCGACACACTCACTTTACAACACACTCACTTTTCAACACACAACATAAGCAACACATACACACTTTAACACACAACACAAGTTGCCCCCACACACTTTAAACACAACACAAGTTGCCCCCACACACTTTAACACACAACACAAGCTGCACACACACACACACTTTAAACACAACACAAGTTGCCCCCACACACTTTAAACACAACACAAGTTGCCCCCACACACTTTAACACACAACACAATTTGCCCCCACACACTTTAACACACAACACAAGCTGCACACACACACTTTAACACACAACACAAGCTGCACACACACACACACACACTTTAACACACAACACAAGTTGCCCCCACACACTTTAACACACAACACAAATTGCCCCCACACACTTTAACACACAACACAAGTTGCCCCCACACACTTTAACACACAGCACAAGCTGCACACACACACACACACTTTAACACACAACAAAAGTTGCCCCCACACACATTAACACACAACACAAGCTGCACACACACACACACACACACTTTAAACACAACGCAAGTTGCCCCCACACACTTTAACACACAACACAAGCTGCACACACATACACACACACTTTAACACACTACACAAGTTGCCCCCACACACTTTAACACACAACACAAGCTGCACACACACACACAAACTTTAACACACAACACAAGTTGCCCCCACACACTTTAAACACAACACAAGTTGCCCCCCCACACTTTAACACACAACACAAGCTGCACACACACACACACACTTTAACACACAACAAAAGTTGCCCCCACACACTTTAACACATAACACAAGCTGCACACACACACACACACACACTTTAACACACAACACAAGTTGCCCCCCACACACTTTAAACACAACACAAGTTGCCCCCACACACTTTAACACACAACAAAAGTTGCCCCCACACACTTTAACACACAACACAAGCTGCACACACACACACACACACACACTTTAACACACAACACAAGTTGCCCCCACACACTTTAACACACAACACAAGCTGCACACACACACACACACACACTTTAACTCACAACTCAAGCTGCACACACACACACTTTAACACACAACACAAGTTGCCCCCCACACACTTTACTTTACAAGTGCACACACACACTTTAGAACACACAAAACAAGCTGAGCACACAAAACTATTAAAAAAAAAGAATAAATACACATTATAAAATACACATGTGTCAAACCTTGACACAGTACACTGCACATCAGTAAACATACCCAACACTTGAGAAAGCACAGACGATACCAAAAAATACACTCACAAGAAGATAATGGAACCAGTTAACCATTAAATCGATCTGTTGTAATGTATCTATTTAACTCAAAGATTCTCACATGCTGTCGATACGACCTGCAAGTAGATATGTAAAAAATTAAAGTTTTAATTTAAAGCCCAGTGACTGCCCCTGATGGTGGAATAAATGAGAACAGTCAACATGCAGATAAGACGTCGCGCTCTCTGCTTGGCTGGACTTGGAGATCTGGGAATGTTGGGGATAGAGAGCCCGTCAAAAACCTGGTTGGACTTGGGGATCTGGGAATGTTGGGGATAGAGAGCCCCGTCAAAACGTGGTTGGACTTGGGGATCTGGGAATGTTGGGGTTAGAGAGGCCCGTCAAAAACCTGGTTGGACTTGGGGATCTGGGAATGTTGGGGATAGAGAGCCCCGTCAAAACGTGGTTGGACTTGGGGATCTGGGAATGTTGGGTATAGAGAGCCCCGTCAAAACGTGGTTGGACTTGGGGATCTGGGAATGTTGGGGATAGAGAGCCCCGTCAAAACGTGGTTGGACTTGGGGATCTGGGAATGTTGGGGATAGAGAGCCCCGTCAAAACGTGGCTGGACTTGGGGATCTAGGAATGTTGGGGATAGAGAGCCCCGTCAAAACCTGGCTGGACTTAGGGATCTAGGAATGTTGGGGATAGAGAGCCCGTTAAAAGGTGACTGACTAGATACTGACCAAAGGCCACAGTGTGGGCACGGATTTAGACTTGATGGTGCCCTAAGCTATTTGAGATTAGGTGGCCCTTTTGAAGATCAGATATTCTATGTCAGTGACAAATATGAATAACAAATTCCGGGTGCCCTAAGCTATAGCTTGTTTAGCAAATAGTTAAATACAATACTTAGTTTGGGAGTCTGACGTAACGCTTTCAACTTTAGTTTACAACTCAACAATCAAACACTTGTCTAAATAATGAGCGATGCTTGTGTGTATCATTATGTCATTTTATTTATTTATTTTTTTCGTTTGGGGCGCAGAAGGGGGGGTGGGAGGGTAATTTTGCAAAAAAGGAAATGAATATTTTACATTGAATGCATTTATAAATAGTCCTATATGTGTTACTACACGCTGGGATACTTCGCTATATATATTATCAAAGAAATATTACGGTTATTAGTGTTCCGCTCTAATAACAAACACATTATTTATGAGTAACTGACTCCTATAAAGAGGTGCATCTAAAATTTAAACAAATAATTTTCTTTCAGCGCCCATTGTGACTTCTATTTTATTATTATTATTATTATTAGCAAGTTTTTATTAACTTGATTTCATTCCTGTCCGCAAAATTTCAATTTTCCACCGTAAAATTAAACCACTTCTGATGGTCCTAGAGATCTCAACATTTACTGCAGATAGATCTCGGACGACTATGAACTCTATCAAAATTTCAGATCGATCGAAGGTACGTAATTAAATTAATACATTTTTAGTTTATCTCTATATAGAATCGGTATCCGTCTGCTATTGACTACTTAATATGACTAAAAACGTGGGGCGGAAGCTTCTGAGGTTTTACTTATGCAGTTACGTCAGTCTCTCACTTATTGATCTCTCTTTTGCCGTCGAAATCATAAATCTTTAATTTGTATACCAAACACCTCATAAGCGCCCGCCCCAAGTTTTTAGTCATATTAAATCAAAACACTTGAATTTATTCTCTTCTTTTTAGTCCATTTATAAAAATGCGTTTTTTTTAAATTATTTTTTTAAATTATTTTTTTTTACCCCTATTATAGGCTATATTGAAAATTTTGTTCCGATTGTACAGTAAACTCTGACAGAGTCAAGAACTCTCCAGCTTATTGGGGTAGTTTTTGTCCTCTGTTTCCTGTATGAGATATAACCAGACCTCAAGCGCCGAAAACAAATGAACTTCAACATTTGACAATCTGGAGTGGAATAAATCGACTTTAACGAATTAAGTTTTTGATTCTCGTATTGGGTTTTTTGAACATTTAGCTTTTAAATAAGAGCATTAGTTGGTTTGAATGAAGTGCTAGAACTCTCCTCTAGCGAAGGAAGGCTTTTAATTAAAAATCTTAATACTTCAAATATTTTTGTTTGTTGCTGTTTGTGGGTGTGTTGGGCGTGTGTGTGTGAGGGTGTGTGTGTGTGTGGGGGCATGTGGACCAGTGTGTGTGGGCGTGTGTGTGGGTGTGTGTGTGTGTGGGCATGTGAGCGTGTGTGTCGGCGTGTGTTAAGACGAGACAGTTGTGCCCCCTAGTGGTCAGATCCGAATAATACGAGACAGTAGTGCCCCTGTTGGTCAGATCTGTATAATACGAGACAGTAGTGCCCCCTGGTTGTCAGATCAGAATAATACGAGACAGTAGTGACCCTGGTGGTCAGATCAGGTCCCGAAATGAGTGGACATATCTCATGTCATGATGTCCAATATCAAAAGGTAGGGTCACCCAAAGAAGCCAAGCCCACCCCCCAGCTCCCCAAACCTCAGCACTGGTACTTTAAGGGTCATAGAATCATACAACGTTCGTCATGGTTTGTTGGATAATGTAGGCGACTTAACAAGTAGCACCCCCCCCCACGCCCTTAACATTAAAAATATCACAAATTGTTTGTAGGCTGAGGAACAGAGTGTAGAGTTGAATATGTGACGTCATTGTTGTTGTTATTGTTGTTGGTATGAGCGAGATCAGGAACCAAATATTATAATGTATATCTTAACACAGAGTTATTGTTTCATCATAAGTGAAGGGCATACACCAGAAAGCACATGTACATATTCATCATTAGTGAAGGGACATACACCAGAAAGCACATGTACATATTCATCATTAGTGGAGGGCATACACCAGAAAGCACATGTACATATTCATCATTAGTGAAGGGCATACACTAGAAACCACTTGTACATATTCATCATTAGTGGAGGACATACACCAGAAAGCACATGTACATAGTCACCATTAGTGAAGGACATACACCAGAAAGCACATGTACATATTCATCATTAGTGGAGGACATACACCAGAAAGCACATGTACATATTCATCATTAGTGGAGGAAATACACCAGAAAGCACATGTACATATTCATCATTAGTGGAGGGCATACACCAGAAAGCACATGTACATATTCATCATTAGTGAAGGGCATACACTAGAAACCACATGTAAATATTTATCATTAGTGAAGGGCATACACCAGAAAGCACATGTACATATTCATCATTAGTGGAGGACATACACCAGAAAGCACATGTACATATTCATCATTAGTGAAGGGCATACACTAGAAACCACATGTACATATTCATCATTAGTGGAGGACATACACCAGAAAGCACATGTACATATTCACCATTAGTGGAGGACATACACCAGAAAGCACATGTACATATTCATCATTAGTGAAGGACATACATCAGAAAGCACATGTACATATTCATCATTAGTGAAGGACATACACCAGAAAGCACATGTACATATTCATCATTAGTGAAGGGCATACTCCAGAAAGCACATGTACATAAAATCTGGGTCAAGTATCAAAGAGAACTTAACCCATAAATCGTAAACAATCCGACGGCTGTACACCTTCCAGGGGCCATAAAACTTTTGTCTGAATTAAAAACTCAAGTTATTTCCTCGCGTGGTTACATTGCTGATCGCCCAAACACCTCCCCGTGAATGGCCCCAAACTCCGCGGCCATTTTCCAGCACAAGAAACGTCCATTTCCTAGCGGTCTGCCCTGGCCATCGATCTAAAAGGCCACTCAAGGAAAGCAATGTTTCCTGTGCATTAGACCGCCATATCCCAGACTGCACTTAGTCACGGACACCTTCTCCTTTCTCTCACACAATAATACACGGCAGTTCTCTCCCTTCTATGTTGAGAGATTTGGTCTCAGCACGGGGTAGTAAATCTACTTCCCTAGGTGAGGCCGGGGGGGGGGAGATAAAGATTACGGTGATTAAACGGCGGCTTAGATTTATCGAGAGATGGATGATGGGTGATAATTTGATTGATGGCTGGATCGACGATTGGAATAGAAATATTAAAGATGACTGAATGACCTCATGTTTCCATTTGATCTGTCGTCTGTAATATTTGACCTGTCAATAACTTTGTGGTCTGTAATATTTGACCTGTCAATGACTTTGTGTTCTGTAATATTTGACCTGTCAATGACTTGGTGGTCTGTAATATTTGACCTGTCAATAACTTGGAGCTCGGTAATTGGGTCTGTAAACAGGTACCCGCTTTGGCCGGGTTCCGCGTTGCCGAGCAATAACCAGGGCAGTGACAATGTTTCTGCAATGTCCATACCAACGGTGAGCAAACTGTGGCTCTTCTGTTTCGATTGAAATATATGCTATATCGTAGGAGGTTCTGATTTTTCCATTAGAGCATTCTCGGGCTTGGTAGACCCTGGTAGCGCCCATCCCTCTCCAGGTCAGCTTAGTTATTTCTCAACATATTTAGAATGGCTTTAGGGGAGCTCGATCACATTCCTCTCTGCTTGTGAGGCGAGCAAACTATTGACTTCACTACCCTGCCGCATTCATACAACTACCGCGATGGCAAAGATTGTTTGTATTGGAGGCTGAATGTGTTTGTATGTTTGATTGTATGTGAGGCTGAATGTGTTTGTATGTTTGATTGTATGTGAGGCTGAATGTGTTTGTATGATTGTATGGGAGGCTGAATGTGTTTGTATGATTGTATTGGAGGCTGAATGTGTTTGTTTGATTGTATGTGAGGCTGAATGTGTTTGTTTGATTGATTGTATGTGAGGCTGAATGTGTTTGTATGTTTGATTGTATGTGAGGCTGAATGTGCTTGTATGTTTGATTGTATGTGAGGCTGAATGTGTTTGTATGATTGTATGGGAGGCTGAATGTGTTTGTTTTGATTGTATGTGAGGCTGAATTTGTTTGTATGATTGTATGTGAGGCTGAATGTGTTTGTTTGATTGTATGTGAGGCTGAATGTGTTCGTATGATTGTATGGGAGGCTGAATGTGTTTGTATGATTGTATGGGAGGCTGAATGTGTTTGTTTGATTGTATGTGAGGCTGAATGTGTTTGTTTGATTGTATATGAGGCTGAATGTGTTTGTATGTTTGATTGTATGTGAGGCTGAATGTGTTTGTATGTTTGATTGTATGTGAGGCTGAATGTGTTTGTATGATTGTATGGGAGGCTGAATGTGTTTGTTTGATTGTATGTGAGGCTGAATGTGTTTGTATGTTTGCTTGTATGTGAGGCTAAATGTGTTTGTTTTGATTGTATGGGAGGCTGAATGTGTTTGTTTGATTGTATGTGAGGCTGAATGTGTTTATATGATTGTATGTGAGGCTGAATGTGTTTGTTTGATTGTATGTGAGGCTGAATGTGATTGTTTGATTGTATGTGAGGCTGAATGTGTTTGTATGTTTGATTGTATGTGAGGCTCAATGTGTTTGTTTGATTGTATGAGAGGCTGAATGTGTTTGCATGTTTGATTGTATGTGAGGCTGAATGTGTTTGTATGTTTGATTGTATGTGAGGCTGAATGTGTTTGTTTGATTGTATGTGAGGCTGAATGTTTTTGTATGTTTGATTGTATGTGAGGCTGAATGTGTTTGTATGATTGTATGTGTGGCTGAATGTGTTTGTTTGATTGTATGTGAGGCTGAATGTGTTTGTATGTTTGATTGTATGTGAGGCTGAATGTGTTTGTATGTTTGATTGTATGTGGGGCTGAATGTGTTTGTATGTTTGATTGTATGTGAGGCTGAATGTTTTTGTATGTTTGATTGTATGTGAGGCTGAATGTGTTTGTATGTTTGATTGTATGTGAGGCTGAATGTGTTTGTATGTTTGATTGTATGTGAGGCTGAATGTATTTGTTTGATTGTATGTGAGGCTGAATGTGTTTGTATGTTTGATTGTATGTGAGGCTGAATGTGTTTGTATGTTTGATTGTATGTGAGGCTGAATGTGTTTGTTTGATTGTATGTGAGGCTGAATGTGTTTGTTTGATTGTATGTGAGGCTTTATGTGTTTGTATGTTTGATTGTATGTGAGGCTTTATGTGTTTGTATGTTTGATTGTATGTGAGGCTGAATGTGTTTGTATGTTTGATTGTATGTGAGGCTGAATGTGTTTGTATGTATGATTGTATGTGAGGCTGAATGTGTTTGTATGTTTGATTGTATGGGATGCTGAATGTGTTTGTATGTTTGATTGTATGTGAGGCTGAATGTGTTTGTATGTTTGATTGCATGTGAGGCTGAATATGTTTGTATGTTTGTATGTGAGGCTGAATGTGTTTGTATGTTTGATTGTATGTGAGGCTCAATGTGTTTGTTTGATTTAATGGGAGGCTGAATGTGTTTGTATGTTTGATTGTATGTGAGGCTGAATGTGTTTGTATGATTATATGTGAGGCTGAATGTGTTTATATGATTGTATGTGAGGCTGAATGTGTTTGTATGATTTTATGGGAGGCTGAATGTGTTTGTTTGATTGTATGTGAGTCTGAATGTGTTTGTTTGATTGTATGTGAGGCTGAATGTGTTTGTATGTTTGTTTGTATGTGATGCTGAATGTGTTTGTATGATTGTATGGGAGGCTGAATGTGTTTGTATGTTTGATTGTATGTGAGGCTGAATGTGTTTGTATGTTTGATTGTATGGGAGGCTGAATGTGTTTGTATGTTTGATTTTATGGGAGGCTGAATGTGTTTGTATTTTTGATTGTATGGGAGGCAGAATGTGTAAGTATGTTTGATTGTATGTGAGGCTGAATGTATTTGTATGTTTGTATGTGAGGCTGAATGTGTTTGTATGTTTGATTGTATGGGAGGCTGAATGTGTTTGTATGTTTGATTGTATGTGAGGCTGAATGTGTTTGTATGTTTGATTGTATGTGAGGCTGAATGTGTTTGTATGTTTGTATGTGAGGCTCAATGTGTTTGTATGTTTGATTGTATGGGAGGCTGAATGTGTTTGTATGTTTGATTGTATGTGAGGCTGAATGTGTTTGTATGTTTGATTGTATGTGAGGCTGAATGAGTTTGTATGTTTGATGGTATGGGAGGCTGAATGTGTTTTTATGTATGATTGTATGTGAGGCTGAATGTGTTTGTATGTTTGTATGTTAGGCTGAATGTGTTTGTATGTTTGATTGTATGTGAGGCTCAATGTGTTTGTTTGTTTGATTGTATGTGAGGCTGAATGTGTTTGTATGTATGATTGTATGTGAGGCTGAATGTGTTTGTATGATTGTATGTGAGGCTGAATGTGTTTATATGATTGTATGTGAGGCTGAATGTGTTTGTATGTTTGATTGTATGGTAGGCTGAATGTGTTTGTATGTTTGATTGTATGTGAGGCTGAATGTGTTTGTATGTTTGATTGTATGTGAGGTTGAATGTGTTTGTATGTTTTATTGTATGTGAGGCTGAATGTATTTGTTTGATTGTATGTGAGACTGAATGATTTTGTATGTTTGATTGTATGTGAGGCTGAATGTGTTTGTATGTTTGATTGTATGTGAGGCTGAATGTGTTTGTATTTTTGATGGTATGGGAGGCTGAATGTGTTTGTATGTTTGATTGTATGTGAGGCTGAATGTGTTTGTATGTTTGATTGTATGTGAGGCTGAATGTGTTTGTATGTTTGTATGTTAGGCTGAATGTGTTTGTATGTTTGATTGTATGTGAGGCTGAATGTGTTTGTATGTTTGATTGAATGTGAGGCTGAATGTGTTTGTATGTTTGATTGTATGTGAGGTTGAATGTGTTTGTATGTTTTATTGTATGTGAGGCTGAATGGATTTGTTTGATTGTATGTGAGACTGAATGTGTTTGTATGTTTGATTGTATGTGAGGCTGAATCTGTTTGTATGTTTGATTGTATGTGAGGCTGAATGTGTTTGTATGTTTGATTGTATGTGAGGCTGAATGTGTTTGTATGTTTGATTGTATGTGAGGCTGAATGTGTTTGTATGATTGTATGTGAGTCTGAATGTGTTTATATGATTGTATGTGAGGCTGAATGTGTTTGTATGTTTGATTGTATGTGAGGCTGAATGTGTTTGTATGTTTGATTGTATGTGAGCTGAATGTGTTTGTATGTTTGATTGTATGTGAGGCTGAATGTGTTTGTATGTTTGATTGTATGGGAGGCTGAATGTGTTTGTATGTTTGATTGTATGTGAGGCTGAATGTGTTTGTATTTTTGATTGTATGTGAGGCTGAATGTGTTTGTATGTTTGATTTTATGGGAGGCTGAATGTGTTTGTATGCTTGATTGTATGGGAGGCTGAATGTGTTTGTATGTTTGATTGTATGGGAGGCTGAATGTGTTTGTATGTTTGATTGTATGGGAGGCTGAATGTGTTTGTATGTTTGATTGTATGTGAGGCTGAATGTTTTTGTATGTTTGATTGTATGGGAGGCAGAATGTGTTTGTATGTTTGATTGTATGGGAGGCTGAATGTGTTTGTATGTTTGATTGTATGTGAATGTGTTTGTATGTTTGATTGTATGTGAGGCTGAATGTGTTTGTATGTTTGTATGTGAGGCTGAATGTGTTTGTATGTTTGATTGTATGGGAGGCTGAATGTGTTTGTATGTTTGATTGTATGGGAGCTGAATGTGTTTATATGTTTGATTGTATGTGAGGCTGAATGTGTTTGTATGTTTGTATGTGAGGCTGAATGTGTTTGTTTGATTGTATGTGAGGCTGAATGTGTTTGTATGATTGTATGTGAGGCTGAATGTGTTTGTATGATTGTATGTGAGGCTGAATGTGTTTGTATGTTTGATTGTATGGGAGGCTGAATGTGTTTGTATGTTTGATTGTATGGGAGCTGAATGTGTTTATATGTTTGATTGTATGTGAGGCTGAGTGTGTTTGTATGATTGTATGTGAGGCTGAATGTGTTTGTATGTTTGTATGGGAGACTGAATGTGTTTGTATGTTTGATTGTATGGGAGGCTGAATGTGTTTGTATGTTTGATTGTATGGTAGGATGACGTGATTATGTTGATGACATTCTACGACATTCACTTTGTTTGTATTTATAGGACTTTAAAAAAAAATGACACTTGCTTCACTTACAGGTATTAGATGAAAAATTTTGTCACCTCTAATGCTAAAACATATAATAGTTTAAAGTTTCTACCATCACATATAACAGTTTAAAGTTCTACTATCACATATAATTGTTTAAAGTTTCTACTATCACATGGAACAGTTTAAAGTTCTACTATCACATATAACAGTTTAAAGTTCTACTATCACATATAACAGTTTAAAGTTCTACTATCACATATAACAATTTAAAGTTCTACTATCACATATAACAGTTTAAAGTTCTACTATCACATATAATTGTTTAAAGTTTCTACTATCACATATAACAGTTTAAAGTTCTACTATCACATATAATTGTTTAAAGTTCTACCATCACATATAACAGTTTAAAGTTCTTCTATCACATATAACAGTTTAAAGTTCTGCTATCACATATAACAGTTTAAAGTTCTACTATCACATATAATTGTTTAAAGTTTCTACTATCACATATAACAGTTTAAAGTTCTACTATCCCACATAACAAGATTGGATCTCTATTCTAACATGTATTTTCAAAGGTATAAATTAGGTTATAAGTTTCGACCAAGTACCTCTGTCCTGTCATGTTTTTGCCGCGCCTAGGTTCCAGGTGATACAAACAAGCCAACTTAAAACGAATCTGCGTACAAATAATGCCCTAGACAGTAGGTCAATAATAAACCTCTAATTATTATCCGTTACAGAGGCTCCTTCTATTACACATTATTACGTTTTAGGCTATCTAATTTGTATGTCTAGACTTGCAATTTTATTATAATTTAAAATAGAAACAACACCCCCCCCCCACACACACACACACGCACACATGGATATATCTCAGACAATAACAAGTAATCATCTATCGTTGTAGCGTTAAGTTCATCCCCTTGTTTCCTATAGAACATGAGTTATGCCCCTTTAATACCTCAAATTATTTACCCTCCCTTGACGTCTATATACTAATCCTACAGTATTTACAGGGATTTTTTAAAGTAGGACAAACTCAAATAACTTTCATGATAACTGATCGATACTCTGGGTGGATTTCCTGGTCGACTGTTTAATAAATAGTTGTAGTTAAAAGTGACAAAAGAATGTGAAAAACTTCTACTTCAATAAGAAGAAAATTCTACTTTCACAGAAAAGTTCTTATTTCATAACCAAAAAACAACGAAAACAAACAAACAAACAACAAAAACTTCTACTTTTATACAAACGTCTACTTTTATGAAAAAACTTCTACATTCAACATATGACACAACTTTTAACTTCATAACAACCTTCTACTTTCAAGACAAACTTCTACTTTCATGACAAACTTCTACTTTCATGATAAACTTCTAATTTCATAACACACTTCTACTTTTATGACAAACTTCTACTTTTATGACAAACTTCTACTTTCACTGCCTTACTACAAAAAAATTTAATTCAACTACACGCTGAAATCGATGCCAAGAGAAACGATATGTTCAATAAATATTGACATTGATTGTGTGTGCCCCGTGTGAGACGTCCTCGTAGAAGTTCATGTACTGCCAACCTAAAGACTTGAACTATCAACAGATACGATTGTGATTGTAATGTCAACATTACATTTTTAGACAGGTTTTATACTAAATAATAAAATGCTTGTATCTGATTAAACGTGAAAACTCTTCCATTAATTTGGATTCACTTAAGTTTTTTGTACGATTAAATTCGGCGCAAACTTTAGCTCTTTGTGATGAGAGATTTGATTGGTTAAAATTGATTTTAATACTGGGAAACAGACAAATTTTATTTTATGTCAATTTTAAAAGAACAAATCTTACTAAAGCATCATAGATCCCAAAGTTGAAGAAAGGGACATTTCTCTTAGTTCTAATGGACTGGAGCAGATAGATTTATTATTTGTTTCGTTAAAACAATTCTAAAGTGAAAGTCGTGAATATCCCAAATTTGTGAAATTTGTTTTAAAACGAGAGATTAAAAGAAAATAAATTATAAAGTGATGTGCATAAAAATAATTGTTAATGGAAATAAACGGAAATTAAACAAAAACACATGAACAATATCTTACGTCAAGAACTATAACTTATTATCATCAGGACTTACCCCCACAGACAAGGGCCACTACTCTCTGACACATCCAAGTAGAAGTTACCCCAACACGCTCTCGCTATTGTCCGTCTACTACAGTAGAAAGTAGCAAGCCACACACAGGATTCACGGCGTTGTAAACACTATAGAAAGTTCATTCCCAAACTTGACCCCATAACCGCTGGTAATGGTGTGCATTTCAAAGCGTTCACAAAACTCGCCCCGGTGCTATTGACACGGCCTGACTTTCTGTTGATATATTTAAACTGTTGACTGCGGCTCCGTTTTGTTGGTACAAGTGTGGGGGCCATTTATTCTTGCCAGGGGTCAAAGTTCGTGGCAGTGATCAGTGATAGGAGACCGCCATAGAAGTAAAAAGGGGTTAGTAATTACCTTGTAACACTGAGGGTTTGGGTCCAAACATGAAATCTTAGTGCAGACACCTACAATTATTAACATTACCTTGTAACACTTAGAGTTTGGGTCCAAACACAATATCTAAGGCAGACACCTACAATTGTTAACATTACCTG
>MUZC01001299.1:1225604-1245105 GCA_002072015.1 Radix auricularia
GTTTGGGTCCAAACACAATATCTAAGGCAGACACCTACAATTGTTATCTGATTAGTGTAGACAAGCGTAGGACGCAGTAATCTTCAGTAAAAGATAAGATACTTTATTTTAGTAAAACTATTCTAAATTCGCCAATACCCAATAACATATTCCTTTCGCACAAGCTTCTATGTGTTGCTCCATGATCTGCCCTATAGCCAGAGGCGTCACTAGGGTTGGTGTCACTCGGGGCGGTAGCTCATGGCGGCCCGCCCCCTCCGCACCCCCTAGCGACGCCACTGCCTATAGCGTGAACTACAAACAAGACAATGGAAAAACTTCATTAGATATACAAGGAACCATGTGCCAACCAGTGCTAAACGGAACAAGCCACGTGACATTTGTTATGATAACATCAAAGGGGGCAATAAATAAACAAGTTCATTAAGAAATCATCCACATAAATATAGACAAGCTTTACAATGAGGATTGAATTGTCCGTTGTCGGGTTGTGTCTGACTGTATCTGTCAGAAAAGGTTCGTATAAATAGCCAAGTCCGCTTTCAATATTTTCTTCTTAACTGACTGAAGAATCTTTAGTCTATGGCTTTCATATTTGTGCAGAGCTAATCCGTATCCTATTGTAATTTTTTGAAAACAAAATACAAATAACATAGTTGTTTAAAATCTTTATCAAATATATAAAATATTTTAATTATTCTCATTATGTATGAATCAGCCACCGAATGTTAGCGGTTTAGTACAAGCAGCCTTGGATTTTCTTGGTTTATTTGCACGTTTATTTTTCATAATTAGAACTCATACAAATTATTTTTCGGTCTTTAAAAAGTCCACAAACTCTTGCCGTAAGAACGATAATTCTCTGCCTCCAATTTTTGAGAGGACTGTTTGGCCTGTGAGATCGATGTGCTGAGAAAACCATGGTACGTTGGCTATTACTTGCCCCAGTAAAGTTACTTCAAACTTGGGTTACGTCCCCTAGCAGCGGCATAGTGTGGGTATGTGCCACCCGGGGCAGAATCAAAATTTGCCGCCCCCCCCCCCCCGAAAAATATGTCAACGCTGTAATGTATAGATAGTTTTTATAGGAAAGTAATAAGGGGCCGTCCATTAAGTACGTCACGCTCCAGAGGGGGGAGGGGGTGTAAGAAATTGTGACAGGGGGAGGGGGTGTCCGGCCGTGTGTGACGTCATGGTGTTTTATGTTAAATTTTAATTATTTTGTTAATAAAAAATATATTTTTGTACGAAAGTGTGACGTACTATAGAGGGGGAGTGTCTGAGATTTGTGACAGTTTGTGACAGGGGGAGGGGGTGGTTAAAATTTGACAAAAATAGCGTGACGAACTTTATGGACGGCTCCTAATGACACTGTAATAGTGATACAAAGAAAAGCTTTATTGATTTAATAAAGTTTTAAAAATGTGTTTCTCCTGATGGCTCCATTTTTTGTGTCTCTATGTTTTCACCCATCATATTTACCGGCTGACCGCCATATTAATGCGTTAATGTGTTATTTAGATTTGTTGAAAGTTATAATCCGGCCAGCAATATGTATGTAGCTCTTTGTAGCCGTCTGCTGTTGTTGACCTCAACAGTCTGCTTTAGTTGACCTTCAAGTGTCACTGCAGATTCACTCCAGCCCTCAATGCCCTCAATGTCACTGTAGTGTTCACAGAGCGACTGACCACATCCCCGTGTTTTACAGCATGGGGAGGTCAGAGGCGTGAAGAGTATGGTGGGCATTAACATACCACCATAGTTCTGAGGGGGAGTGTAGGGGGAGTGTAGTGGGAGTGTAGCGAGAGAGGAACGACGTAACACTTGTGTATTTTGTGTATTCTTTGTATGAGGAAATAAACTTAAAGCATATCTTTATAACTAAGTGACTTGGACTTATTTGTATTTATAACTTAGCAACCACTCGGCTACACTTACATTGATGACGTCATCGCCTGGCCTCGTTTTCATAAGTAGCAATGTTTATACAGTCAGACCTCTCCTGACGAGCACCTCTCATAACGAGATTTACGCACAAAGAGCAATTCTAGTGTGAAATATTGCTCTCTTAACGAGTGAAGAGTCGCATAACGAGTGACGCAGAAAGGAAATTCATTTGTGATTCGGCACCTCCACCCCAATATATTATTCTATAGTTCATTGAGATTAGTAATTTAGAACAAAAAAATATTTTAAGTCACGTGCCCGCTGCGGCCCGCGTGCTATAGAATATGTTTGACACGCATCTTTGAAGCGATCAATGATAAACGTTTAAATCAGTTCATATTGCTGTGTTATTTCATGTCCACAGTTTACAAATATCGCAACGTGATCTTGTCCTTGGTCCTTGGGTCACTGGTCGTGCATTTCTACAAGACTCTCTTTTTTCCTGTCACGAAGTCACATGGTACAGAAACAAATCTCAACTTTCTATTGGTTGATGCCGAGAACGAGGCAGGAACGCTGGCCTATAAAAACAGATGGGTGGGGTTTCCACATCTAACAAACGTCAACTGTAAGGTGAGCTTTGAGCCCAAATAAATATATTTTTAATTTTTAGACAATAGGTGTCCGAAATGATCAAGCTAAAAGTGTGGACATAAACTAAGGGACCTTCACGTCCAAGTCCTTTGCAAGATTCTTTGATATCATGTGTCCCAGCCACCTCTCCCCTCCTTCCACGTATAGTGACCTCGACTGATGGTGCCCTGTGGTAGACTGTCCCCCCTCACTCCTGTTAGACATCCCCTCACTTGTATTTCAATACCCTCCCCCACTCATAGGAGACTCCCTCCCCTCACTAATGATTGTACTTTTAGTGTTGAAATTTTACAAAACTACTTGCATTTTTATTTTTTAAATACAATGTATGGCTCGAACAGAATTACGTTACTTTTTCAAAATAGGCGGTGTTTATGGCTCTCTCAGACAAAAAGTTTCCCGACCCCTGGTCTATACCCAGGAGCGGCGTTTGAGGGTGGCAACTGGGGCGACTGCCCCAGGCCCCACGCTTAGGTAGGCCCCGCGTTTCGGTCCTGAACATGTCTCGTCCTGGTTAATAGCCTATACATGTAGAATCAATTTGAACCAAAGAGTGGATGGTAGAACGTATGCTGGAAACTATTGTAAAGAAACGAAAGATGCACTCTTATAATCCTTTTTGAAGGTCAAATTCCGTAGCGTAGCTCTAGACGTCTTTGAAAGCATTACACCGTTGTTTATAGACCAGAGAAAATAATGAACTTGTAATAATTTAATAAAAAGGTGACACGTGGTATTAAAATTACACAATAATCAAGATATTTCATATTTTTAAATACCATAGCGATCTTTACTAGTACTCTGGACCCGCGGGGTCATTGCTGGCACTAGGCCCCGCGCTTACCTAACGCTGCCACTGACTATACCCAAAGTCTTTAACTCTATTCTCTATTCACAGACAGCTCTGAACAGGTCTATCAGCAACAGTCTGTACCCAAAGTTCTTAACTCGAGTTGCAGCCTCCGTCCTCGCTCAAGAAAGTTTAAATTGCCCGAACTTTTTGAGAAAATACGGATTTCAGAGATTTCAGCAAGTTTCAGGAGAAGAACGGGAATTCCCTTTAGCTTTCATTATTCTCTTCCATAAAGATCTTGATCAGGTAATACTATGTATCTACCTGTATCTTGACCAGGTAATCCAATGTATCTACCTGTATCTTGACCAGGTAATCCAATGTATCTACCTGTATCTTGATCAGGTAATACTATGTATCTACCTGTATCTTGATCAGGTAATACTATGTATCTACCTGTATCTTGACCAGGTAATCCAATGTATCTACCTGTATCTTGACCAGGTAATCCAATGTAACTACCTGTATCTTGATCAGGTAATTCACATGTATCTACCTGTATATTGATCAGGTAATCCAATATATATACATGTATCTTGACACATTGTTCGATGACCCTCTTAATATAGTAAAATCTTGAACCAAGTTGAAGAGCTATAATTTGGTTAACACCAGTTTGTGAGGCATGTAAGTGTAATGTAATGGAACATGAAAAAAAAATAACAAGCGTAATTAGTTTCATGTTTCACACAATAGATGCCCACATGTTCTGCTCTAACACAATATATGTCCACATGTTCTGTTCTAACACAATAGATGCCCACATGTTCTGTTCTAACACAGTAGATGCCCACATGTTCTGTTGTAACACAATAGATGCCCACAGGTTCTGTTCTAACACAATAGATGCCCACATGTTCTGTTCTAACACAATAGATGCCCACATGTTCTGTTCTAACACAATAGATGCCCACATGTTCTGTTCTAACACAATAGATGCCACATGTTCTGTTCTAACACAATAGATGCCCACATGTTCTGTTCTAACACAATAGATGCCCACATGTTCTGTTCTAACACAATAGATGCCCGCATGTTCTGTTCTAACACAATAGATGCCCACATGTTCTGTTCTAACACAATAGATGCCCGCATATTCTGTTCTAACACTACAGTTGCCCACCTGTTCTGCTCTAACACAATAGATGCCCACATGTTCTGCTCTAACACAATAGATGCCCACCTGTTCTGCTCTAACACATTAGATGCCCACAGGTTCTGTTCTTGTTGCGGGCCATCTACAGACCACACAACATTTACTGCCTGTCAGTGGACCTCAACTCTGACCAGTCCCTCATCAACGCCGTGACGTCAGTGTCCACGTGTTTCGACAACGTGTTCCTGGCCAAGAAGCTGGAGCACATCGTGTACGCCGGGTTCTCGAGGCTCAAGGCGGATCTCAACTGTATGGAGGAGCTGGTCGCCGCCCCTGTCAAGTGGAAATATCTCTTCAACATGCCCGGGCAACAGTTTCCGTTAAGGTAAAAAGGCGTCGTCGGTGTTTAAACATTGTACTTTGGTCACTAAAGACAAAGAGATAAACAGGGAGAGAGAGAGAGAGAGAGAGAGAGAGAGGGAGAGAGAGAGGGGGGTAAGATATAGGGAATATAGGAGGGGAGAGGAAAATCTAATGACATAAAAATGACTTGTATTTTACCACAAATACCAAGATTTTCTACCCACCACTCCGGTCCTGCGTATAGCGTCGTCTTTACGGAATAGGAGGTCCAAGGCGAAGTAAATTTTGTGGCCCTAAATTTAATTAGAAAAATAAATAATAAATACGAAAAGAATAAAATTACACAATTTATTAAAAACTACCTATATTTATATCTATATCAACAATTAACTAAAATTTACACAAACTTTCGTGCAGATGTCATAAACCTACAACAAAAATAAACTTTTCCTGCTTCGATGGCAGAAAAGTCTGCAAAAAATCGTGAATAATTCAGAGACTGGGCGATATCTCGTTATATCGATACCATTACCAGACTGTTCAGACGTTCTTGCGTTAGAGTCATTCTCAAAAAAAGTTTTTTAAAATTAATTGAACTTGGAAAAACTTCTTTCCCCCAATGCAAATGTAATCAGAATTGTCAATGCTATACAAAGAAGTATATAGCGACATTTTGACAGCAGTATTCAAACACTGATGATAAATAAAACGTAAAGGATCAAGATCAATATCTGAATCAGATGCATCGATGAGCCCAATATTCAAATCCATACAACATTTCATCCATACAACATTTCATCCATACAACATTTCATCCATACAACATTTCATCCATACAACATTTCATCCATAACAACATTTCATCCATACAACATTTCATCCATACAACATTTCATCCATACAACATTTCATCCATACAACATTTCATCCAATCGTTTAGTCGAATTCCGCAATTTTTAATTAATTTTTTTTTTGATGTTGTGCAGAAAAAAAAAATGACGCTCCGTTGATCAAAACGTGCAGTCAATGACGTCACTGCTTGATCTAACAAAACATTAACAAATTCCACTCGACATTTTCTCGTCTGAATCTTTCAGTGATTCATCTCAGCTTTCATAGTCGAACTGTTAGTGCTCTCTCCGTGGTCTGAAGTTGTGGCTAGAGATGAGTTGTTTTCGAAAGGTACTAAACATCTCCTACATGGCGCACATCACGAACGAAGCGGTCCGCGATAAAATAAATGCTGCCATTGGCCCTTAGGAGGACCTTCTCACCTCAATTAGAAAGAGAAAATTACGTTGGTACGGACACGTGACAAGATCTGGAGGTCTCTCAGAGACCATATTGCAGGGCACAGTCCAGGGAAGAAGAAAAAGAGGCAGACCAAGGAAGAGTTGGAAGGACAATATCAAAGAGTGGACCGGCCTGTCATTTAGCGATTCCCAGAAGTCTGCTCAGAACCGTGACACATGTCATGAGATAGTGTGCAGCTCAAAATGGTGCCCCAACGACCCAGCGTTGGGTTAAGTGACAGTTCTGTTCAGTTCAGAAGTTGTGGCAGATCGTAATATGATTTCATTTGGTTCCATCTCTAATTCTTGAGCCAATTCTCTGAACGAAATTTGAGCGGACACAAATCCATTTTCTTTGTATTTTTTTCGTGAAATCGGTTGAAGTATTTATTAATTCCAGTGCAATGTCAAATTGCAGGTACATCGATTGCATGTACTTCGATTGCATGTACTTCGATGGCATGTACTTCGATTCTATGTACTTCGATTGCATGCATTTCGATTGCATGTACTTCGAATGCATGTACTTCGATTTCATGTACTTCGATAGCATGTACTTCGATTGCATGTACTTCAATTGCATGCATTTCGATTGCATCAATTTGCTGATCATATTCATTTGAAACAATAAATCGTACAAGATGACTGAAATTACCAGAAATGAATTTTTTAAAGTTTTTTTTCGCCAATTCAGCTGCTTCGGTCCTTAATCGTTGGTATTTTCAGACACTTCCACCAGTGCATCGTGCACTGCTGCTGTTTGATTATGAACAGCTTTAACAGTATCGATCCTGCATTCCCAGCGTGTATCGGAAATAGGCTTTACTGTCAGATTTTTTTACATGAGTTTTCAAGATATTCAATCACTTTGTTGGAAGCACGAAACAAGACATAAATTTGATGCAAAACTCCAAAGATTGTGGTTACAACCAGTAAACATTTCGCCATGTCTCAAAGAATTAGATTCAGACTGTGACATCAACATGGCACATAAAATGATTTCGGACTGAGTTCAAGAAGACGTTTATGTACACCATGTGTGCAGCCTTTCATATTAACTCCATTATCATATTCATGTCCTTGGCCTCCGAAGTTCTGGAAACATAAATTCAAATCTTCAAGCTTTTTCAAAGCATGCTTCCGTGAGACCTAAACCAGTGCAATCCTTGAATCCCACAAAATATTCATCGCTTTCTACTGGCGTACTCACAATGTTGCATATTCACAAAATGATTGTCATTTGCTCTTGGTGACCAGTTTCAGGCGAGCAGTCCAAAATGATGAAATAATAATTTTAATTGAACATTATTTATAATTATTTTCACCGATCAGCGTGATTATCTCTTTTTGAATTATTTTGCCCAAGTAATTATGACTAATTTCTTCGTTTTTTAAAATCAGGGGTCTCCAAACTATGTCCCGCGGGCCAAAAGCGGCCCCTGGAGACCTGTTAATCTTTGTAAAAAAGATACTATTATTACCTGTAATTAACAATAAAACTGTGTAATCGGCCCTCAAACTCCTGTTTGACAGCTAAACTGGCCCACCGGGAGAAAAGTTTGGAGACCCTTGTTTTAAATGATCTCTTTAGCATGAATCTCACTTTCCGAAAAATTCAATAAATCCCAAACATTTCCATTGTCTGGTTGAAACAAACAATCCACAGTGCCACGAAGTGTTAAATTCCGTTTTGAAAGAAACTGTATAATTGAAATTATTCTTTGAAAATCAATGTTACAGTGCTTAGTATATTTTGCATAAGAATTTGTTCCCTGGTCAATTGTCTTTTCTTCCTTTAGCGATTTTCCAGTTCAATGCAAGCGCCGATAGCACAAATATGCTTAATGGACGATTCATGATCAGCTAGAAGACTGGATATGTTTTTCCAATCGCTATTTCCTTCTTATCCACTTTTTTCCATAAATTTGCAGCATGGACGGGATAATAAAAACTCAACATATCAAAAAAATTTTTTTTAAAATTACATAAATTAGCCATGCCAGACTACAAAAATAATATTTTATTTATTTTTTGTTTAGCTGTTGTTGCTGAGCTCTGAAAAAGAAAAGTTTTTTTTTACACTTTGAGAAATCAGTGAAGTTTTAGCTTAATTTCGTCTAATAATTTTATTGACACAGAATTTCTACATCCATACAATGCTTCGATTCGTTTTTCTAATTTTACTACTTACAATATCATTTAACATTTAAATGTAGGGCTGTTATCGATTAATTTAAAATTAATCGTTAACTTTGAAAAATTACCGAATAATTAATCGATAATTTTTATTAAAGCTAAAAAATAAGATGTATGTCGTCATTAAACTGAAAATTTCAAGGGAAGTAACACAAAAAAAACAGGCAATTCACATTTTTACCTATAAGTAGTTCAATTTAATGTCAATGTTGAGTTATTGTTAGTTAAGTAAAAACAATGTGTAATTCTTTATATCATTTTCCTTATAAAACAGCTTATTTGAAAGTTTATACTTTAAAAACCTTTATTTCTTAATGGAGAAGTTTGTACGTAAAAAAGCAACTATTTTTAATTATTATTTTTATTGATAAATCGGTAATATGATTGGAAAAGTGTTGTAGTAAATAGTTAGACATTTTATCGATTAAAATAATTTTAATCGATAAAATCCTTTACCAATTAATCGAGAAATTAATCGATAATTTCCGCAGCCCTATTTAAATGTTAACTACTAATACCATTTGATATTCAACACTTGTAAATTTAAGCGTAAATTTAGGTTACACGTTTGTTAATCTTGTGAAAATATGTCAGGAGAGATGAATTTACTTTTTGTAATATTACTAATTACATTTTAAACATGCACTATTCAAAAGTAATCAGCGGGTAAAGGTATTGCACTGATTGAGTGGTTCTGGTTGTTTTGACCTTGGTCGTAGTTCGCTCTTTAAACATATTTTTTTTCTATGATTCCTATGCGAGGCCCCCACTAACCGGAGGCCCTAGGCGGCTGCCTAGTTTGCCTATGCCTAAAGCCGGCCATGCTGTGTGCCACCACAAGCACTCTAATCTCTACCAACCATCACTTCCCTATTACAGAACAAACTTGGAAATTGTTCGGATTTTAAAGATTTACAATGGAGCAAACGATGAACTTGGGATGTCCGGCAAAAGGTCACTGCCCCGGCGATACAGGGTCAAACATCACGTCATCACAGACAGAAAGACAGGTAACAAAAGTAAGGGAAAGGGTTAGGGTTTGGTTAAGGTTTGTTCTTGGAAACTGAAGAGTGTTGGTCTTGTTATTTTTGGCTAGACGTTAGATTATTATGTGCACAGATGTCTAGGGTGGTCGGACACCTCGACCCCAGACGGTTCGACCCTGCCAGTATTGTGTTGAATTGTTTTTATACAATAAATTCATTTTAAAAAGTATATCTAACAAAATAAATTCTACGGTGTAAATAAAAAAGGGGTCGAAACGTCCGGGGTCGAAACACCCTCTGGTCGAAACGTCCTGTGGTCGAACTGTCCGGGGTCGAATCGCCCGGGGTCGAATCGTCTGGGGTGGAACCGTCCGTGTTCGAACCGACCGTGGTCGAAATGTCCTGGGGTCGAAATGTCCTGTGGTCGAACTGGCAGGGTTAAACCGTCCGGAGTAGAATCGTCTGGGGTCGAGGTGTCCGAAATTCATGTCTAGCTGTTAAATCCTTTTGTACACAGATGTCTAGATCTTAGATCATTTTATGTACACAGGTGGCTAGATGTTAGATCATTATGTACACAGATGGCTAGATGTTAGAACATTATGACATTATGTACACAGATGGCTAGATGTTAGAACATTATGTACACAGATGGCTAGATGTTAGAACATTATGTACACAGATGGCTAGATGTTAGAACATTATGTACATAGATTGCTAGATGTTAGAACAATATGTACACAGATGGCTAGATGTTAGAACATTATGTACACAGATGGCTAGATGTTAGAACATTATGTACATGGATGGCTGGATGTTAGAACATTATGTACACAGATGGTTAGATGTTAGAACATTATGTACATGGATGGCTAGATGTTAGAACATTATGTACATGGATGGCTAGATGTTAGAATAATATGTACACAGATGGTTAGATGTTAGAACATTATGTACACAGATGGCTAGATGTTAGAACATTATGTACACAGATGGCTAGATGTTAGAACATTATGTACACTGATGGCTAGATGTTAGAACATTATGTACATGGATGGCTAGATGTTAGAACATTATGTACATGGATGACTAGATGTTAGAACATTATGTACACAGATGGCTAGATGTTAGAACATTATGTACACAGATGGCTAGATGTTAGAACATTATGTACATGGACGGCTAGATGTTAGAAAATTATGTACATGGATGGCTAGATGTTAGAATAATATGTACACAGATGGCTAGATGTTAGAACATTATGTACATGGACGGCTAGATGTTAGAAAATTATGTACATGGATGGCTAGATGTTAGATCATTATGTACACATATGGCTAGATGTTAGATCAATATGTACATAGATGGCTAGATGTTAGATTATTATGTACACAGATGTCTAGATGTTAGATCATTATGTACACAGATGGCTAGATGTTAGATCATTATGTACACAGATGGCTAGATGTTAGATCATTATGTACATGTATGTCTGTACGTATGCGAGCGTCAAGTATCAAGCTCAGGTACAAACGAAATGTTGTGTTATATAGTTTAACCATTATTATCAAATACCATTTACATGAAACACGACAGCCAAATCATTTGGTTTCTAAGGTAAACAAGTCTAAATACAATGAATTCCCACGCCATTTGTTTTGTTCTGTCACGTGACTACAAGGAGCACCAACTGTGAGGTGAAGAACATGGCGATGGTGGCGTAAAAGACAATACAGGTTACGGACATGTGACAAGAACATTCAAAGTCCCAAACGGACAGCACAACAAAACCATTTCCTCCCCTTTGGCCCTCAATCACAATCTCTTAACTCTTAATCAACCACCCCCTCGACCCCACTCCTAACCAGGCAAACAGGTGGTTGCTGAGACAGTTGGACGGAACCCACCACCACCACACAACTTCCGCATCGTCAAAGGCAGCGCCTACGGCACGTTCTCCAGGGAGTTCGTTGAGTTTGTCCTCAAGTCTCGTGAGGCACAGGACCTGATCGAGTGGTCACGTGGGATAGAGAGCCCTGACGAGTACGTGTGGTCAACACTGCACCACACGGACAAATTGGCGGTGCCAGGGGGATACACTGGTCAGTATGTTTACTTGGGTGAACATTTAGGGAAGGGGGGCTCGTCAGTTTCGTGCACGAGCTGGCAGCATGGTCAACTGTTCAGTGCAGTGATCTGGTCATATCGGTGTACTGGTCATTTTGGTTTGATGGTCAGTTTGATGTGCTGGCTCATTTTTGTGTGCTTGTCGTTTCGGTGATGTGTTCATTTCGGTATGCTTGTCAATTCGGTGATCTGGTCATTCTGGTATGCTGCTGGTCAGTATCGAGAGGCCCATGCATTTAATAAAATAGTTTGAAAGCTACAGTTCAGGTGAAATACCATCACCATGATTTTATTGCATATACAAGTCGTCAGTATTTTCTGTACTGGACAAATTTTTTTTAAAAAAAACGGTGTTTTCTCAGTATTAGTAATGGGTGATAATACTTTGGGAACTTAAAAATAGTTTGTAAACCAATTGATGTAACTATAAATTCCTTAAGGGACCGCCCATGAAGTAAGTCACGCTCCAGATGTAGGGGGTGGAAGAAAGTGTGACGGGAGGGGGTGTTTACAGCCATGTGTGACGTCACGGTATTTTATATTAAAATTTAATTATTTTGTTAATAAAATCATTTCTTTTGTTCGAAAGTGTGACGTACTTTACGGGGGAGGGGGGGTCCAAGATTTGTGACAGGGAGGTAAGGGGAGTTAGAAAATGATAAAAAATAACGCAACGTACTTCATGGACGGCCCCTAATCAGTTTCTAAACCAATAAGTTTGTAAACATCTTGCTTAAAAAAAAAAAAAAAAAAAAAACAACTAAGAGGCAAGTGTACTCTGTTCTACAGGAGAACCGGATGCCAAGAAGGCAATGACAACATTTGTGGGCTGGGAGAGAGAAGTGCAGTGTGCCACTATTTACGTACGGTGGATCTGTATCTTCTCTACTGCAGGCATGGCTTTCTCTTCTGATACTATCTCTACACTATCATGGCTTTCTCTTCTGATACTATCTCTACACTATCATGGCTTTCTCTCATGATACTATCTCTACACTATCATGGCTTTCTCTTCTGATACTATCTCTACACTATCATGGCTTTCTCTTATGATACTATCTCTACACTATCATGGCTTTCTCTTCTGATACTATCTCTACACTATCATGGCTTCCTCTTCTGATACTATCTCTACACTAGCATGGCTTTCTCTTCTGATACTATCTCTACACTATCATGGCTTTCTCTTCTGATACTATCCTTACACTATCATGGCTTTCTCTTCTGATACTATCTCTACACTAGCATGGCTTTCTCTTCTGATACTATCTCTACACTATCATGGCTTTCTCTCACGATACTATCTCTACACTATCATGGCTTTCTCTTATGATACTATCTCTACACTATCATGGCTTTCTCTTCTGATACTATCTCTACACTATCATGGCTTTCTCTCACGATACTATCTGTACACTATCATGGCTTTCTCTTATGATACTATCTATACACTATCATGGCATGACTATCATGGCATCAATGGCTTCACTATCATGGTGTCACTGTCATGGTATCACTATCATGGTATCACTATCATGGCATCAATATCATGGCATCAATGGCATCGCTATCATGGCATCACTATCATGGTATCACTATCATGGTATCACTATCATGGTATCACTATCATGGTATCACTATCATGGCATCACTATCATGGTATCGCTATCATGGCATCACTATCATGACATCACTATCATTGCATCACTATCATGACATCACTATCATGGCATCACTATCATGACATCGCTATCATGCATCGCTATCATGGCATCGCTATCATGTCATCGCTATCATGGCATCACTATCATGACATCACTATCATGACATCACTATCATGGCATCATTATCATGGCATCACTATCATGGTATCACTATCATGGCATCAAAATCATGACATCACTATCATGGCATCACTATCTTGGCATCACTTTCATGACATCACTATCATGGCATCACTATCTTGGCATCATGGCATCACTATCATGACATCACTATCATGGCATCACTATCATGACATCACTATCATGGTATCACTATCATGGCATCAAAATCATGACATCACTATCATGGCATCACTATCTTGGCATCACTTTCATGAAATCACTATCATGACATCACTATCATGACATCACTATCATGGCATCATTATCATGGCATCACTATCATGACATCACTAGCATGACATCACTAGCATGACATCACTATCATGGCATCGCTATCATGGCATCACTATCATGAAGTATTAACTATAAATAACTTTCTTACCATTCTTATTATTATATAAGTATTTTTCCAATACATTTATTACAAAATTAGAGTAATTGTAACTGTACTGACTTCTTTGAAAATACAACAGTATCTATACGCATCTATCTTTACATTGCTATACACATCACTATCATTAATTGACTATCTTTACAGAACTATCATTAAATGGCTATTGTTACAGATATCATTAATTGGCTATCATTACAGAACTATCTTCAAATTAAATGACTATCATTACAGAACTATCATTAAATGGCTATTATTACAGAATTATCATTACAGAACTATCATTACAGAACTATCATTACATAACTATCATTTAAGAACTATCATTACAGAAATATCATCAAATGTCTATCATTACAGAACCATCATTGCAGAACTATCATTACAAAACTATCATTACAGAACTATCATCAAATATCTATCATTATAGAACTATCATTAAATGGCTATTATTACAGCTATCATTAAATGGCTATCATTACAGAACTATCATCAAATGTCTATCAATACAGCACCACCCTCTTATCTGAACACTTTCAATGATTTAGGTAAAAGCTTCACAACGCTACCACCATTTCCATGATAGGATCCTCTTAATACAGCCTAAACACCAGGCCGCTTCTTTTAAAAAGGAAACAATGGAAGCCCCTTGTTTTTGCCCCTAGATCTGCCAATATAAGTCCACATAGAACCAAGTTCTTTCCGTCCCTAGATCTGCCCATGTTAGTCCACATAGAACGAAGTTCTTTCCGTCCCTAGATCTGCCAATATAAGTCCACATAGAACCAAGTTCTTTCTGTCCCTAGATCTGCCAATATAAGTCCACATAGAACCAAGTTCTTTCCGTCCCTAGATCTGCCCATGTTAGTCCACATAGAACCAAGTTCTTTCTGTCCCAAGATCTGCCCATGTTAGTCCACATAGAACCAAGTTCTTTCTGTCCCGAGATCTGCCCATGTTAGTCCACATAGAACCAAGTTCTTTCTGTCCCTAGATCTGCCAATATAAGTCCACATAGAACCAAGTTCTTTCCGTCCCTAGATCTGCCCATGTTAGTCCACATAGAACCAAGTTCTTTCTGTCCCTAGATCTTCCCATGTTGGTCCACATAGAACCAAGTTCTTTCTGTCCCTAGATCTACCCTAGAACCAAGTTCTTTCTGTCCCTAGATCTTCCCATGATGGTCCACATATAACCAAGTTCTTTCTGTCCCTAGATCTGCCATAGAACCAAGTTCTTTCTGTCCCTAGATCTACCCTAGAACCAAGTTCTTTCTGTCCCTAGATCTACCCTAGAACCAAGTTCTTTCCGTCCCTAGATCTGCCCACGTTAGTCCACATAGAACCAAGTTCTTTGTATCCCTAGATCTTCCCATGTTAGTCCACATAGAACCAAGTTCTTTCTGTCCCTAGATCTACCCTAGAACCAAGTTCTTTCTGTCCCTAGATCTACCCTAGAACCAAGTTCTTTCCGTCCCTAGATCTGCCCATGTTAGTCCACATAGAACCAAGTTCTTTCTGTCCCTAGATCTGCCCATGTTGGCCCGCAGACCGGAGCTCTTCGCCAACAAGTTTTACATCGACCACCACCCGACGGCCCTGCACTGCATGGATGAGCACATCTTCAACCTCACGGTGACCGACACAGTCCGTGACCTCAGCTTCTACCGTGACTTGCCGTTCATTCGTCGTTTCTGACCCCACTGGACCCCCCTGACCCCGGGCCTTAACTCAGAAGTTGATATAACTAGAGTGTCATGATAAATGACGTAAAGCGATTTTTGTCGATTTTTACCCCCTCCCCCTCGTCTCTCTTTGTCACAAAAACTTTGACCCCCCTTCAATATAACGTCACAAAACTGTGGACCCCCGCCCCCCCCCCAAAGCGGTATTTTCTATTTGAAAACGAGCATCTTAAAAATCACTTTGTTGTCATTTTAGTTTGTATTTAGTGTAAGGCTGCACTCGAATATCGTGATACGCGTAAATCGAATGTTTAATAGGAACTTTGATTTAAATTTGCGAGTTTTGATGTGACGTCACAATTCTGAAACTACCCCTCTTCCCCCTTTTCGTCACACATAGTCACAAATGTGTGGACCTCATTCCCCCTAGGTGCGTGACGTCATTTATGGACAACCCCTCTCTGGAAAAAGATGTTACCACGGGTTAAAAGTGATTTAAGTATTTTTCACGGATTTCGTTCGAAATACCCGACGAATTTTCACTGTGATAAGAAGTTTTCTCAATTATTCAGCATAATATATTAATCCTTACGTTCAAATCATAGATAGTAAAAATGACAGAAGTGAAATATGAATTTAGCTTTTAAAACTCCGTAATTTTCTCTGGATGACATTAAGATTAAAATTTGTTTCGTGCATACACAAAATAATGTAATTTGTAGTTTGTTTTTAACAAAAAATTATTCCCGTAAGAGCATGTTTTATCATAAAGTATTTTAGGCTAGGATATAAATGAATTTTAAAGTAGCAGGAACATTCTCTCAATCATTGTTGAGATAAAATGGACATAAGAATTTTCTGTATAAGGCCCATCCAACAACAACAACAACAAACAAACAAACAATAGAAAAGAAAAAAAAGTAGATAAACTAGAAGAGATTGAAAAAAGAGGTGTCGTATTCATTACTTGAGGATTAAAATATTCAAAAATGACAAGATTAACACCATTAGTTAAATCATTAAACGTAAACATGGAACACTAGAGGAGAAGAACAAAGAGCAAAGTAGGGATAATACAGAGGGCAAGTCATTCTAACTTGGAAATACAATACATGTACAAAAGGGGCCGTCAATAAATGCCATCACGCACCAAGGGTGGGGGTCCACACATTTGTGACCATGTGTGACGAGGAGGGCGGGGGGGGGAGTTTAAGAAATTTGACATCACATCAAAACTGGCAACTTTAAATAAAAGTTTCACTTAAATATTTGATTTTTATGACGTTTTACAAGGCTTCGCGCATGGTGCGATATTAGAGGGCAACCTTACACTAAACACACACTTAAATGACAAAAAAAAGTGATTTGAAACAAGCTCTTTTTCAAATAGAAAAAAGCCCAGCTTTTATATGGGGGGGAAGGGCAAAGCTTTGTGACGTAAAATTGAAAAAAAAAAAGGGGGGAGGGGAATCTAAGTTTTTGTGACGAGGGGGAGGGTATGAAAAATCGTCATTTATGGACGGCCCCAAAGGCAATCTAATACAACCTTCGGATAGACAGAGTTCACAAAGGTGATACAGCACTTTTCTTATTTCGTATACGAGAACAAACACATACAAATTCTCGTTCGGCTGCCTGATCAATCCAGGGGAAAAAAAATTAAAACTGTGATAAAAATACAAGACTAGACATAAACTATGGATAATAGTGGGACGCAATAATCTTCTTATAGAAGACGCGTCCGGAACTTTTTAGATACGTATTATTATATAGACCATTTTATATTTAATGATAAATAATTATATAAATAAATTTACAACTAAGAGTATAGATGCTTTTAGTAATTATCTTTAGTAGCTTCATTAAAAAATAAAATGCACTAATAAGCAAGGGCATGTGTAGTTTTATTCAAAATTTAATTAAATTTGACGATTAATAAACTTTTTGGGTACTATTTCTGTTGGTAAATCCGGTAGTGGGATCGAATCCCGCTCCCGTCCAGTTTTATACAGTATTTGTGTGAGTGTTTTTGTTTGTATTTTTAAACCAATCACATTTCAATGAATGCGCTGGTGACTGATTTTTGTTCTTGTTATTCTGAAAAGCAGATACGTTGATTAAATCTTAGGGGTCTACAGATATGCATTTTTGTCAGAATTACTTAAATTTTTTTTTGCCGAAAGCAAGTTTCTGATACTGATTATACTACTAACTAAGTAATACTGACATGTTTACAAGTTCCAGATCATGATCTACACATACTATAGACATTAAGACATATGAATATGACTCACGACCACGATAAAACAAACTGTCCTTTTTTAAAATTTACATTAAAAAATAAATAAATAATAACTCTTTTTCAACCTTCGCCGTTGACTTAAAATTGTTAATTTAATCTTAACTATTATAGATTATTTCATTTGTCATAGTCATAGTATAGTCATGTTCTAGTAACATGCTCTATCCAGAAATAGAAAGCATTTTCGAGCTTGCCGAAGAAACCAGGAAAACCAATATTATATCAACATTTAAAACTATAATAAAAATGCAGGACTCGACACAAATCATAGATAAGCTTTGAATACAAAACAATAATCTTCTGTCTCTGTAACAGATATGATATTAATATTGGTATACACAAAAAAAAAAACACCGAAAAATAAAAATGAAATATAAACTATTTCCATATGGGAAGCTACTCTAAATTATTTATTTTATTAATGTTTGCGGCTATATAATATAATACATAAGAAATCCAAGATAAATACTTGAAACAGACTTGTTCTTTATAAGTAAGTTTCAAACTAATTTTTAAAAAATAAATAAACGTTTGGTTAAAACCTATATCTCCGACCGGGCCGACCTTATCGGCGGCCATCCAAACCCTAAAATCTTCAATTTTCAGAAATTCTAAAGCTATACCTAACCACCTAACCCAAAGTCCAAACCCTAAAAATCATCAATTTTTCGAAATTCTAAACCTAACCCAAACCCTAAAAAATCGGAAGAGACGCGACGCTCCGGTCGGAGATATAGGTTTTAGCCAAACGTTTTAGATAAGAAATTTGTCAACTGATTTTAAATGAAATTAAAAAAATATTTGTCGTTTACAATAAACGGAGTGTCTACTGCTACGACAAAGTAACGGCAGACAACCCGCGCGGATGTGGCTGGTGCTACGACATGTCGTAACGCCAGCAACATCCGACCGGGTTGTCTGCCGTTACGACAAGTTACGATATGTTGTAAACAATTTTTTGTATTTTCAAATATGCTATTACTAATACTTAAATACTAAACCATAATTCTCATAATGAAATATCATGATCACTAGATAAGCTTATTAATGAATTTTAAAGGTTTAAAAGAAAATCTAGATTGAGCCATTAAATGAAAAACAGTTATAATTTAAAAAAATTAATGATTCTCATCAGCTTGGCTAGATCAAGTGATAGTCGGGTTGCTCTGCAATGATACGACACTAGTGATAGCGGGATCGAATCCCGCCGCCGTCATGTTTTTTTTATTTTAATTTAATTAATTTTTTTTTTTTTAAAAACATCATAATGAGTAAGCTAATATTTTTTGTTATTACTCTGAAAATCAGATACGTTGACTAAATCTGTTAAAATAAAAAATATTTAGATTTTAGACTAGTCGTAACACTAGCCAATCCACATATGCTTGGCTAGCGTTACGACAACCGGTCAGGTCGTCTGCTGCTACGACAGTCGTAAAAATGTGTTATGTGCTTACTTACAGTTACGACTAAAACTGTATTTAAGTATGCTAATATTATTTTTTTCTTTTTGATTCGCAAGTTGACACTCAGTCGGCATCACCAACGAAAAAGGTGAGGCAAGAGTTTAAAAAATGACTATAAACCATTACTGTTACTGTTACTAAATTTGTTTGAAAGATATTTTTGAAAAATTCTCTGAATTGAAGGCATCGCGAAAAAGTGCTGAACACAAGCGGGGGAAGGGGGGGTTGCGGGATTTGAAGCCATTGTCAGACGAATGAGGCATAGCGTATCATGCCCCGCAGACTTGCTCGTCATAAATAGTGGAAAGAGAGGCGGCG
>MUZC01001299.1:1277994-1290935 GCA_002072015.1 Radix auricularia
AACAACAACAAAAAACTACATAAATAGAAACATTAAGTGACAAAATATTAACAATGAATCAACATTTTATTTTGTGTGACTGTATAACAATGAACAATTTATTTTATTTTTTAACGTCATAGTCATGAGTCATAGTCATACTAACTAATACTAGTACTAGTCATAGTAATAGTAATATAGTATAGTATTAGTATAGTACTAATATTAAGTAACATTCATTAAGTTTAAGTGTTCGGAGTTCAGAAGGATTATTTAAATAAATGAAATTAAAATTCAAATTAAAAATTATATCCTAAAACGTTTTACTTTGATTTGTAATTTCAAAGTGTGGAAGGAAAAATTAAGAAAGCTAATTCAACTAAATTTAAGACAATTAAATAAGTTATTTAAACTCAAATTATTAATTTAACTTATTATTATATTATCATTTAGTTTCGCAATTTAATTGCAGAGGACAACGCAGTTTTCGATTAGGAATGTTGCTACTAATACTAATACTATTATAGTAATATTACTAAACAAAACGTTTCGAATTATTACTTCTTCAAAACATTTTCTATTATTTTTGTGTTCACTTGTCCGTATGTTCAGTTGTCTGTTGGTTCAGTTGTCTTGTGTTCACTTGTCTTTGTGTTCACTTGTCTGTGTGTTCACTTGTCTGTGTGTTCACCTGTCGATTGTTCAGTTGTCTTGTGTTCACTTGTCCTGTGTTCACTTGTCGAGTGTTCAGTTGTCTGGGAACCGCTCACATAGATATCACTTTTGTGATAGACAGAGAAGGGGCGCAATCCTTATCTAAATATCTTCTGTATGTCTGTATGACCTCACATATTATATCACATGCATATATGAGTTACCAGCACTCAAGTCATAAAATAATTACGAATGACGTCATTAGCCAAATTACTCCAAACCAAAACCCTCATCTATTACGTCTAGACCCCAACCATCCCCCATCTTTCCCACCCAGACCCAGGTTCCCATCCCCCATCTCTTCCACCCAGACTGCCCCTCCATCCCCCATCCCTTCCACCCAGACTCCCCCTCCCTCCCCACTCGGCCATACGTTCCCCGCCCATGTAATGGCTGATGTAAAATCCCCTGTCAATGTTTACAGACAAAATGTTTACCACTGTAATAGGTGTCACCGTAATTCGCCGGTTCTCTGAGCGGAAATTCCCGTTCAATTTACGACCTTTGATTGGCTCTCTCAGGTGACCGGTTTTAACCCGGGGGATTCCTCGCCGAGAACGTCACGGCCTCTCTGTGGCCACCATTAGTAGCTTGTTAGAACCGTTGGTGGGAGTTACTTGAGGGGGATGGATCCACCGATGTGAGGGCATGGCCCACCGATGTGAGGGCATGGCCCACCAATGTGAAGTCATGGCCCACCAATGTGAAGTCATGGCCCACCAATGTGAAGTCATGGCCCACCAATGTGAAGTCATGGCCCACCGATATGAGTCAATGTTACACTAGTTTAAACTTTGCATGGCCCGTACACAAGAGAATCTCATATTACTGCTAGAATGAGGACAAAGTCTCGGGCTCATGTCAACAGGATGATATAGACTATCGACAATAGAGCAGTTCTAAAACTTTTCATGAGTCCGTACCCCATTTTGTATAGAGCCATGTTACTGTATCCCCTAAAGCTATATGGTTTTGAGGTGCCACGAGCAACGTTAGATAACAATGAACTTTTCAAACATATTTCCAACTTAAGTTTGCCAGTAACTACTAGGACATTCATTTAGTAGCAGTAGAACAATTGTTTTATTTGCTCACCTGTCGACCATCGCATGACAACAAGAAACGTGTCGTCTACGTCATCACCTGTGAGCCAGGAACGTGGATGCCATAAAGCACGATCCCTCTGGGACTAGATACAGATGATCTTCTTCAGTGAAAACTAAAGCGGTACAAGATTATAACGGAATAGTTCTGCCCTGAAGGCTAACTATATAGGCGCTGTCGTTATATGGCGGATATATCTTAATGGAAACATTGGGCTCTTTTTGTGGACGAATTTTATAAAAATTCGAATTTTATAAAAATTCAATAAAAGACACGATTCAATGTATAAATGTTTGTATACTATTGAGAAGGAGGTATCATGTATCTTATCAGCTATTTGTTAATTTAAGACGGCTTATTGGACTTTGACACGAAAAAACAGTTTCATAATTTTATTGTGGCAACAATTTTGTGAGCTTATTGATTCGACCATGGCGCCAAAACGTTGTTCCGCTAAAATGTAAACTAAAAATAGAGCATTACTCAATGAGTTATGACGTGTTCCGGTTTTAGAAACGATGAGCCCGATACTTATTGTCATTTAATCTGTTAGAAACAGCGAGAAGTAACAAAACTTGAACAATTAGTTGTAAGTATTCAATCGAAATTATAAGACAATGAAAATGAAACCAGATCATTATTAAACCTGGTTAGTGGGCGTGTTGGAAGTGAATGTGTAGGAAGTGAATGTGTAGGAAGTGAATGTGTAGGAAGTAGGCGTGTGGGCAGTGGTCATTGTGGAAGTAGGAAGTGGCCGCGCGGGAAGGGGAGTGGGCGTGTGGGAAGGGGAGTGGGCGTGTAGGAAGTGAATGTGTAGGAAGTGAATGTGTAGGAAGTGAATGTGTAGGAAGTGAATGTGTAGGAAGTGAATGTGTAGGAAGTAGGCGTGTGGGCAGTGGTCATTGTGGAAGTAGGAAGTGGCCGTGTGGGAAGGGGAGTGGGCGTGTGGGAAGGGGAGTGGGCGTGTGGGACGTGGAATAAATAAAGTCTTTAAAAACTCGGAAGGCTTTCCTTTTGAACATCTTGAACCTAGGATGTCAGTCTGTCCGACACGAGTAATCTCCCCGTAATTAACCATCTTCTATTTAGAAATGAGATTGGATTATTTCCCTTGCGTTTACAGGGTTAAACACCTCACTTTGCGCCCGTTAGTGTGTGTGTGCCTGTGTGTGTGAGTGAGGAGGGGGGGTTGCATGGAGACTGGCTTCAACTTTATTTCAAAAATCTATTTTCTAGAAAAGTCCGGCTAATTTATACCTAGAAGGCGGCATCTTTCGTCCCGTTCAGAATCACGTCTGCCGGGCTTGTAATAATAATAGCCTCAATTTCTCCCAAAGGGGCGCGCAACTCTAGGAGCAAGCTCGTCATACAACAGCATTCGCTCCCCTGGGCCACCCCTCACCACCCGGCAGACGTACGTTTAAAAAACGTCACTTCCAGTGAAACAGCATCGCGTCACCTGGCTTTCATTAAGCAATCAGCGCCTGGCATGGCCAACATGTTGTTTTTTACCCCCGCCCCTCTCTCCCGCTCTGTTCCACTCACGCATTCACCACCTTCTATAATGGCCCTCGGATTTCAATATTTCCTCGGCGCCAACTGCTCCACTGAACAACTCGTGTTTGGTGGGTGAGGGGGGTTATGTGATGATTCCATGACATCTTTTACGCCATGACATGATCGTCATTTGTTGAGCGCTGCGTGTTACACATGTACATTACATGTCATTTGTTGAATATCGTGTCGTACATATGTACATTACTGAACATTTGTTGAGCTTCGTGTCGTACACATGTACATTACATGTCATTTGTTGAGCGTCGTGTCGTTCATAAGCTGATGACATGTCATTTGTTGAGCGTCGTGTCGTTCATAAGCTGATGACATGTCAATTGTTGAGCGCTGTGTAGTGGAGAGGTACATGACATCTTGGAGGACATCTCGCGTTTCACCCATTCATTAATTTTACTACGTGCCTGGCAACAACAGGAAACGTTGTATAGTGTGAGTGTATACCTGTCCAGTGTTGATCTTACTATTAAACTAGCATATATGCCCGTGCGTATCTCGGGATGACATTCTCAACCTCTCATTTTTGTGTTAAAAAAATAAGTGACCCAGTGAATTTAAATATCTTCTCATATAAATCAATTAAAACTTATTTGTGTAATCATAAAGTAAAACAATTTTATTACACACCCCTGCACCTTTTTCTCAACGCTTTCCGCCGCCTACATTTCTTTGGCCACATTTTACTAGAATTACAATTATTTGATTTAATTCTACTTGAAGTACATGTACATTTATTTGGTCTAATTCTACTTGAAGTACATGTACATTTATTTGGTTTAATTCTTCTTGAAGTACATGTACATTTATTTGGTTTAATTCTTCTTGAAGTACATGTACATTTATTTGGTCTAATTCTTCTTGAAGTACATGTACATTTATTTGATGAATTCTTCTTGAAGTACATGTACATTTATTTGATTTAATTCTACTTGAAGTACATGTACATTTATTTGATTTAATTCTACTTGAAGTACATGTACATTTATTTGGTCTAATTCTTCTTGAAGTACATGTACATTTATTTGGTTTAATTCTTCTTGAAGTACATGTACATTTATTTGGTTTAATTCTTCTTGGAGTACATGTACATTTATTTGGTCTAATTCTTCTTGAAGAATATTTCGTTGGCGAAATCCTAATAAAAATACAATAATTTGGCCATTTATTTGGTCTAATTCTACTTGAAGTACATGTACATTTATTTGGTTTAATTCTTCTTGAAGTACATGTACATTTATTTGGTTTAATTCTTCTTGAAGTACATGTACATTTATTTGGTCTAATTCTTCTTGAAGTACATGTACATTTATTTGATGAATTCTTCTTGAAGTACATGTACATTTATTTGATTTAATTCTACTTGAAGTACATGTACATTTATTTGATTTAATTCTACTTGAAGTACATGTACATTTATTTGGTCTAATTCTTATTGAAGTACATGTACATTTATTTGGTTTAATTCTTCTTGAAGTACATGTACATTTATTTGGTTTAATTCTTCTTGGAGTGCATGTACATTTATTTGGTCTAATTCTTCTTGAAGAATATTTCGTTGGCGAAATCCTAATAAAAATACAATAATTTGGCCAAAATACAGAATACGCAAAGTGTGTAAGAAAACGATATCTTTGAGCATTATTATAAAACTAACACGACAGTAAACGTTTGGGCTAATGACTAATGACTTCATCAGTACAGTTAACATAAAATACGTACTTACATTAAGTGATAACATTAAATTAAAATTGTAAAAACGTTCTATTTCTTAAAATAGTTGTGAAATAGAAAGAAATGGAAAAAAAAAAAAAAAGAAAAAGAAAAAAGAACCCACAAGATATGGGGAAAAGGAGGCAGCATCAAAAGTTACGGTGAAAACCACAACAGGAAAAAGATTCTACAGTTAGGTAAAATTATGAATTTGGTTTATTCCATATGGAATCAACGTACCAAATTGTTTTGACCAAATCCTAATAGAAGTACATTTATTTGGTTTTCTTGAAGTTAATTTCTAAGGCCAAATACTAACATAAGTACATTTATGTGGTCCAGTCTACTAGAAGCACATTTATTTTTTCCAATCCTACTAGAAGTACATTTCTTTGGGCCAATCCTACTAGAAGAAAATTTCTTTGGGCCAATCCTACTAGAAGAACATTTCTTTGGGCCAATCCTACTAGAAGCACATTTCTTTGGGCCAATCCTATTAGAAGTACATTTCTTTGGTCCAATCCTACTAGAAGTACATTTCTTTGGGCCAATCCTACTAGAAGTACATTTTTTTGGGCCACTCCTACTAGAAGTACATTTCTTTGGGCCAATCCTACTAGATGTACATTACTTTTGGCCAATCCTACTAGAAGTACATTTCTTTTGGCCAATCCTACTAGAAGTACATTTCTTTGGGCCAATCCTACTAGAAGTACATTTCTTTGGGCGAATCCTACTAGAAGTACATTTCTTTGGGCCAATCCTACTAGAAGTACATTTCTTTGGACCAATCCTACTAGAAGTAGATTTTTGGGCCAATCCTACTAGAAGTACATTTCTTTGGGCAAATCCTACCAGAAGTACATTCCTTTTGGCCAATCCTACTAGAAGGTCATTTCTTTGGGTCAATCCTACTAGAAGTACATTCCTTTGGGCCAATCCTACTAGAAGTACATTTCTTTGGACCAATCCTACTAGAAGTACATTTCTTTGGGCCAATCCTACTAGAAGTACATTTCTTTGGGCCAATCCTACTAGAAGTACATTTCTTTGGGCCAATCCTACTAGAAGTACATTTCTTTGGGCNCAACCGAAGTCATTTTTAAAAAGTATTTTTTTTACGACCACACATCGTTAGATGAAGTACATTTCTTTGGGCCAATCCTACTAGAAGTACATTTCCTTGGGCCAATCCTACTAGAAGAACATTTCTTTGGGCCAATCCTACTAGAAGTACATTTCTTTGGTAAAATCCTACTAGAAGTACATTTCTTTGGGCCAATCCTACTAGAAGTACTTTTCTTTGGGCCAATCCTACTAGAAGTACATTTCTTTAGGCCAATCCTACTAGAAGTACATTTCTTTGGGCCAATCCTACTAGAAGTACATTTCTTTGGGCAAATCTTACTGGAAGTACATTTCTTTGGGCCTAATTACTAGAAGTACATGACTTTGGCCAAAAGCTAATATTGACAAACGAAATGCTCCCATATATCTCTATTGACATTATCCCGTCAGGTTTTACGTGGCCCTGTAGTTAGGTGGAGCCTAACCTTTCAAGTGGGTAAGTTAGTGGGGTGGTTGGTAGCGGTCCTCTCACTGTGGTCTGCCCTTTTACTGTGGTCTGCCCTCTCACTGTGGTCTGCCGTGTGTGGTCCCGACAAGGCGTGGTGAGGTGGCTGTACAAGACAAAGGGAGAGGACTGTTACAGTAAGAACCCACTGGGCCGCCACATGTCGCCTCCCCTAACTTGTACACGTTTTCACCTAGTATTTTTTTGTCCGCCCCACGCCGGCCTCCCCAAACAGAGTGGCACCCTAACCCCCGCGCCATTGGCCGTATCCTCTGTCGGTCCCTGTTGATGCTCGGATATAAGCAGCACATTTAGAGCCTCACCACTAACTCGAGTTTACAGGAAAGAAAAAACAAATCAACAAATGGAGGGGGGGGGGAGAGGGCAACTGCCCGTTGGGGTTAGGGTTGGTGGTGGTGGTGACTCATGTTTATAACATTAAAGGACATCAAAAAACAATCGATGAAATACCTACAGTAGAAATCTATATTTTATAGCTGTCTTTAAAGAGAAGATATTGAAAACTAATTCAATTTTCTGTGCTCCTCACAGCTACGCTGTCAAGTTTTAAAGTCTATTTAATGTTCCTTAAAACAGTGCTTCTCAAACTTTTTGGTAAGGCGACATGGCAGGAATTGTTTCATTGCACCAGGGCAGTGTTTCTCAAACCGTGTGTCGTGACACGTTAGTGTGTTGTGAGAGATTTCCAGGTGTGTCGCGAGATTTAGTAACAAATATTTCAAATTGCCAGGGTTCTGAGCTCAGGAGTTATAATGGCATTTTAAAAAAAAGCAAAACAAAACGTGTGTTAAATAAACCAATCAACAACAACATCAGTGATCACGTGAGTTAAATCAACCAATCAACAACAACATCAGTGATCACATGTGTTAAATAAACCAATCAACAACAACATCAGTAATCACGTGAGTTAAATAAACCAATCAACAACAACATCAGTAATCACGTGTGTTAAATAAACCAATCAACAACAACATCAGTGATCACGTGAGTTAAATCAACCAATCAACAACAACATCAGTGATCACGTGTGTTAAATAAACCAATCAACAACAACATCAGTAATCACGTGTGTTAAATAAATCAACAGCAACATCAGTAATCACGTGTGTTAAATAAATCAACAACAATATCAGTAATCACGTGAGTTAAATAAATCAACAACAACATCAGTAATCACGTGTGTTAAATATATCAACAACAACATCAGTAATCACGTGTGTTAAATAAACCAACAACAACAACATCAGTAATCACGTGTGTTAAATAAATCAACAACAACATCAGTAATCACGTGTGTTAAATAAATCAACAACAACATCAGTAATCACGTGTGTTAAATAAAGCAACAACAACATCAGTAATCACGTGTGTTAAATAAATCAACAACAACATCAGTAATCACGTGAGTTAAATAAATCAACAACAATATCAGTAATCACGTGTGTTAAATAAATCAACAACAACATCAGTAATCACGTGAGTTAAATAAATCAACAACAACATCAGTAATCACGTGTGTTAAATAAATCAACAACAACAACATCAGTAATCACGTGTGTTAAATATATCAACAACAACATCAGTAATCACGTGTGTTAAATAAATCAACAACAACATCAGTAATCACATGAGTTAAATAAATCAACAACAACATCAGTAATCACGTGTGTTAAATAAATCAACAACAACATCAGTAATCACGTGTGTTAAATAAATCAACAACAACATCAGTAATCACGTGTGTTTCGCGTGGGACAGGATGTTAGTTACTGTTGGCGTCTGGTACGCCATTTTCTTTATCATTCTTTCTAGCGATATAGTTGGCTTGACATTTTTCATTCAGTAAGAGATTGAACTTTAAAGTATTATTTTAAAGTAGGCTAAGCCGGTATTTTAAGCAAATTAACATAATTTTATCTTAACTAGCTTAAAATGCCAACTTAATTAGTTTATCTGATAAAATAATAATCAAATTAATTACTTCTGCATCCCAGTTCATGTGAACTGTTACCTGAAGTGTATTTTGATGATGAAAATTACTGAAATGAATACCAATCGTTAGTTTATAAACTTCCCGTGAAAATACCAATGGTAACTAGAATAAAACTTTAAGTATTCATGTTAAGGTCTAACAGTAACTCTATCAGGTTGATTGACCCCACGTTTCGCCTCCACTTCAACCTCCCCGAGGACCCGCCACAAAGCTACGCTATTAAAATTATAAAAGGAATATTTTTTGTAAACATGCAAGTTTTGTTGGGTCTCGTTTAGAATTTTGAAGTAAGTTAATAATATTTGCAGCTTTCGATGTTTTTTCAGAGATAAACTTTGCAATTTAGCCATGGACAAGTTTTTAATAATATTTTTCTACTCAAAAATAAAAAGTCCATTACACAGATATATCACAGTAATATACAGTGGCGTAGCTAGGGGGGGCGGAGGGGGCGGTCCGCCCCGGGCGGCACTCATTCAAAGGGCGGCATTTTTGGGCATTTGAAAAATAAACCCAGGCATTTCCGAATACCGCCCCTTTTCTTTTGAAGGGGGAAAACCATAGCGAAACAAAAAGAATCTAAATTTTGAGTTAAAATTAACGGATTCGTGCAACAGTTGTTTGATTACATATATTGGTTGTTATAACTAACACAGAACAGTTTAAAAATTTAAAATCGCTCAAAAAAGGTAACTATTTGTTTGCAAAATTAAGCGGTATACGTCACAGATGGCGCTTTTATAAGAAAACTGCACAAAAACAACAACACATCACCGCTGGTCCGAATATATGTAGTATTAATATCGCACGACAGTTTTAGCGTGGAATTTCGACATTCGCAGAATGATGCGCTAACAAGGACCTACATGACATAGTGGTTCAAATATTGTGTTTAAATTGAAAGTAGTAAATTATATAACTGTTTCAGGTTTTATAAAATTCTTGTAAGTGAATGTATTAAAAATTAAATTTACTTTGTTTTTATTGCATTAAATTAACACATATAGCTTGTATTTTTCATTAATATACGGTTATTCATTAAAAATGAACGATTTTTCATTTCTCCGTTAATAAACACCGCAATAACATAAATAACTCAGAAAACGACATACTTAAAAAGTTCAAGCCTTCGTGGAAAATTGACATCTGAAGTGACGAGTAAAACGAGATAAGATGCTGGAATTAAACTCAGTTCATGGCAATCTTTTACTTTTCTATGGTATTTCAATTTATGGGAGCCCGTCTTTTTTAAACTAATACAAACTATATAAACCCATTTGATGAAACAAAGATATATGCTATTACAGAACGCTGTTACAGAGAGTTGGAAATATCGACTAGATACCACGTTAAAATGAGAAAAATATGAGTGGGGAAAATTCAGAAGACGTGGTTCTATCTTTAGAGCAAGAAGTACAACGAGAAATGTTTTTATCCATAGATGTAACTATAAAAGAAAATAAAAGAATGATGTGATGAGTTCCATGTCCTTGCTAGAAAATATTCGTGCATAATACTATACCATCTAGGATTCTAAATGAAGAATTTGAACATCAATTAAATTTCTTTATTTACATTGATAAAGAAATGTTCGAGATTGAAAGAGAAAGGATTCAGGTTTTTATGGCAGTACACGGGGCCGGTCTTAGCTATTGCGGGCCCCTATGCAGCTTAGTATGCGAAACTGATTGCATGGGCCCCAGTTTGGGTAGTGATAAGATATTAATAAGGATAATAAGTGAAAATTAAGATAGGTTGGGCCGATGAAAGCGCTGGGGCCACTGCGACCGCATAGGTTGCAGGAGCCTACACTACAAGAAGAGTCATTATGTTAAAAAAAAGAGGGGAAATACCCCCTTGATCTATTAAAATATATTTAACAGTAACTATTGGAAAATTCTTTATCCAACATTACGATTTTGCTAAGAATTTTTTTCAACAATTGCTATCAGTATATCTAGTTGTGCAAGGAGCTAGTCCAAACTGAAGTTGAAAAAAAATATTTTCGCTCCACAATAAGTGATTTAAGACTACAAAATCTTGTAATATTGTCCATAAACAAGATATTACAAATAATATAAACTTTGATAACATAATAATAAACGATTTTTCGACTATGAAAGTTAGGTGAGTAAGTAAATTTATAAATAATTTTAAAAAATATGTTTACATGCTGATGTATACAATTTAATTCATTCTAAAAAAATCATATAGATCTATTTATAAATAAAAAAATAAAAGCATATTAATTGTTATTGTTTTTGGGTGTAAATTTGGAATATGTTTTGTCTCATTTTAAGGTGGTGGTGTGGGGGGGACCTGTGTACCTATAACTTTCTTGTGGCCTTCAAAACAATTATCTTGTATTTTTTGTATTTTTATAATGTGTATTTATAGGTTTATCATCTTATGCGGCCTCTTTTATTACTGCTTACATAAATAGGGCATGCAATGGTAAAATTGTTCCCAACCTTTTACAATGTACTTCGTTTCAATTACAATTATTTATTCATGCTTCTTAATTTATAAAAACGATCATATGATTAACTTAATTAAGAGGCCATCCATAAATGACGTCACGTGATTTCGGCTGAATTTTCACCCCTGCCCCCTCGTCGCACAGCGTAAAGAAACGAAAACTTAGACCTATTCCTCATTGTGACTTGACAAAGTCCTCCCCCCCCCCAAACAGGTGGTATTTTGTGTTGAAAATGAGCATGTTTAAAATAATTGTTTGTTTGTTTGGTCACTTAAATATGTTTTTAGTTTAAGGTTGCACTCTAACATCGTAACACGCGTGAAATTACGTAAATCGTCAGTGAATAAAGTTTGGGTAATCATATATTTCAGTGAAGCTTTTATTTAAAGTTGCGCGTTTTGAATGACATCAAATGTGTGACCCCCCCCCCGGTGCGTGACGTCATTTATGGCCGGCCCCCCTAAAAGGGCGGCATATTGGAGACCGCCCTGGGCGGCAAAAGCTCTAGCTACGTGGGACGTGGTGGTCGAGAGGTAGCGCTCTCGACTGTCATGCCGATGGTCACGAGTTCGAATCCACACGAAGGTGAGGATTTGTTCTCGGGGCCTGAGGAGTCCCCGAGTCACCCAGCTCTGAATGGGTACCTAACTAGACAATAGTTAGGCGGCTGGGGTAATGCGTGGAACCCCTATAGCCGTGGCCTGTGACCGCTGCATCACTTGCCAACAGATCATCTCTCATGGTCTGTGGACGCAATTATCTTCTGCATAGAAGGAGCGTCTGTATATCTAAGATAAGATAAGATACGCCACTGGTAATATACATCATAGTAATATGTAATAAATGGTATCTTTTTAATAAAATAAGTTAAAATTATGTTTGTGTGTCGCGAAAATTCTTGAATATACTCAGTGTGTCGTTACCCAAAAAAGTTTGATAAACACTGCACCAGGGAGTGGTGAACTATTTTCCCTATACTGACGCGGTAGCGAAAGATTATTTATTCCCCCCCCCCCCCATTTTATGCGCTTATTGCAGAAAAATTGGCATATTCTATTTGGTTAGTATTCATGGCTGAAAATCGATTATTATAAATTTCGAATTTTCGGTCCTTTCATGATTAATTCTGCGGTCTGGCAGCGGATGGCCCACGGACCTGCATCAGTCCGCGGACGACCACTTCGAGAAGCACTGCCTAAAAAAATTGCTGTTAAAATTACTGTCAAGGTTGAAAGTCTATTTAATTTCCCTTATAAGATGTTGCTAAAATGGGAGGGATGGCGTTCTTGTCACCTATTTGAATATGTTACACACAATTTGGACGCTATGGAACCAGATCTCGCGTGTAGCTTTGAAGAACTGTTCAATGACGAGACCTTTCTCAGAGGCAGTGGCGTCACTAGGGGTGTGCGTGGTGGGTGGTGGCCCGCCCCGGGCTACACCATCAGGGGGGTGACACCAAAATGGAAAATTCTGTATATTCCCGTTAATAAGCACTGGAAATCTCGGAGGAGTTGAATTGGTTAAGTCATGGGGGTGGTCGGACACTTCGACCCCGGACGATTCGACCCCGGACGGTTCGACCCTGCCAGTTCGACGCCAGGACGTTTCGACGCCAGGTCGTTTCGACCCCGGTCGGTTCGACCCCGGACGGTTCGACCCCGGATGATTCGACCCCGGTCGATTCGATCCCGGACAGTTCGACCCCAGGACGTTTCGACCCTAGGGTGTTTCGACCCCGGACGATTCGACCCCTTTCTCTTTAAGGCGTGAAATGTTTTGGTTTTTAAAAA
>MUZC01001299.1:1300594-1311567 GCA_002072015.1 Radix auricularia
AACATTTGTGACTACCTTTGTCAGTAGAATACCATCAACATTTGTGACTACCTTTGTCAGTAGAATACCATCAACATTTGTGACTACCTTTGTCAGTAGAATACCATCAACATTTGTGACTACCTTTGTCAGTAGAATACCATCAACATTTGTGACTACCTTTGTCAGTAGAATACCATCAACATTTGTGACTACCTTTGTCAGTAGAATACCATCAACATTTGTGACTACCTTTGTCAGTAGAATACCATCAACATTTGTGACTACCTTTGTCAGTAGAATACCATCAACATTTGTGACTACCTTTGTCAGTAGAATACCATCAACATTTGTGACTACCTTTGTCAGTAGAATACCATCAACATTTGTGACTACCTTTGTCAGTAGAATACCATCAACATTTGTGACTACCTTTGTCAGTAGAATACCATCAACATATATGGTTATTTTGGTCAGTAGAATGCCTCCAACAAATATTGCTACCATGGTTAGAAGATTGTTAAGAACTCCTGTGGCTACGTTGATCTAAAAAAAATCTACTTTTACCTTGGTCAGTAGATTGCCAACGACCAACTGTGACTACCTTGGTCAGTAGATTGCCAGCGACCAACCGTGGCTACCTTGGTCAGTAGATTGCCAACCACCAACTGTGGCTACCTTGGTCAGTAGATTGCCAACGACCAACTGTCGCTACCTAGGTCAGTAGATTGCCAACGACCAACTGTGGCTACCTTAGTCAGTAGATTGCCAACGACCAACTGTGGCTACCTTGGTCAGTTGATTGCCAGCGACCAACTGTGACTACTTAAGTCAGTAGATTGCCAACGACCAACTGTGGCTACCTTAGTCAGTAGATTGCCAACGACCAACTGTGGCTACCTTAGTCAGTAGATTGCCAACGACCAACTGTGACTACCTTGGTCAGTAGATTGCCAACCACCAACTGTGGCTACCTTGGTCAGTAGATTGCCAACGACCAACTGTGGCTACCTAGGTCAGTAGATTGCCAGCGACCAACTTTGGCCACTATAGTTCACTGTTTCAAAGTTACTGTAAAATTGTGTCACATTGTCAGCAGAAGTTACGGCCAATCAAAGGCGCCGTCCATTTAATAGCACGAGTAACGGAATAAAATTCCGGTTTAACGGGAGAAAGGAAGAAAAATTTCAAAGGGAGGCAATTCTCAATCAATTCGGCATTCACTTTCTTTGATAAGCAGCCCGGACGATGTCTAAGGAAAGATAACTCAAATAAACCGCCATCATTCCGGCATAACTACACGCCCCCTGCTGGTAGCTTTTTGAGGCGTAAGAGTTATCGTTCCAGGGGTCCCCACTCCGTAAAGCCATTACTTACACGACAGGTGTGTTTACTCCCCCTTGCCGGAACAAGAGCGAATGTTGAAGCGATGTTGCTGTGAGGATTCAACTCAAGGATGCGGCAACAAAGCGATAGTGAAACTTGGTGTGATCGAAATTTGGCTATAATCAGCCTGACCTCATTGGTCATTGTACGTCATGACATCAGACTGACCTCAGTGGTCATTGTACGTCATGACATCAGACTGACCTCAGTGGTCATTGTACGTCATGACATCAGACTGACATCATTGGCATTGTACGTCATGACATCAGACTGACCTTAGTGGTCATTGTACGTCATCACATCAGACTGACCTCAGAGGTCATTGTACGTCAGGACATCAGACTGACCTCAGTGGTCATTGTACGTCATGACATCAGACTGACCTCAGAGGTCATTGTACGTCAGGACATCAGACTGACCTCAGTGGTCATTGTACGTCATGACATCAGACTGACATTGGTCATTGTACGTCATGACATCAGACTGACCTTAGTGGTCATTGTACGTCATGACATCAGACTGACCTCAGAGGTCATTGTACGTCAGGACATCAGACTGACCTCAGTGTTCATTGTACGTCATGACATCAGACTGACCTCAGTTGTCATTGTACGTCATGACATCAGACTGACATCATTAGTCATTGTACGTCATGACATCAGACTGACATCAGTAGTCATTGTACGTCATGACATCAGACTGACCTTAGTGGTCATTGTATGTCATGACATCAGAGTGACCTTAGTGGTCATTGTACGTCATGACATCAGGCTGACCTTAGTGGTCATTGTACATCATGACATCAGACTGACCTTAGTGGTCATTGTACGTCATGACATCAGACTGACCATAGTGGTCATTGTACGTCATGACATCAGACTGACCTCAGTGGTCATTGTACATCTTGTCATGAGACGCCAAGGGCTTAAAACGACTGGGTAACTGACTGGTAGTAGTTACAGTCTACAGATGTAATGAAACTTTGTGATCTCACTGGTGTAATAGTTGTGATCTAGTATGTTACCTTTGGTCTAGTATGTTACCTTTGGTCTAGTATGTTACCTTTGGTCTAGTATGTTACCTTTGGTCTAGTATGTTTCCTTTAGTCTAGTATGTTTCCTCATCCATCCATGTGTTCATAGTCATAGCCATGGGCCTCAGTACATTCTCTTATATTTGCGGGCTAGGTTTTTACCCTATCTCATCATTTATGTATAATTCGTTATTAGTTAGTGCACAGTTATTTTTTATAATATTGCATACAAACATTCAATAGTTTTAAAATTGAATACACCGCATACAAAATATGTACATATGTATGTACAGTGTATATGTACATATGTATGTACAGTGTTTATTTTTGTGACCGTGTATCAATAATATTTTTCAATAGCATATTATTAGTTAATCCTACTGTACTTTATTATTACCTGAAACCTGTGTACTGTCTGTTTCTAAGTTTGTCTTTATATTTCTTTTATGTTCTGTCCCAATAATACATTTGTTGTACGCATTACGCATCTATAGATATAATTCTCTTCATGGTTCATCCATGCCGGACACCGAGCTGTCTACCTGCCCCACAGACCAATCAGCTTGTAGGAAAAGGTAGTGTGAGGGTGGGGGGTCATCGAGACCAACAATTCGTTCAATTGAGGTCAATTACTTTGTACTTTCAGAACAACAGAATAGCATGTATTTCGTAGTGTCGTGGTTATTACATTCGTCTTACACGCGGAAGGTCTTAGGTTCAAGCCCCAGCTAAGACATTACTTTTTTAATTTTTTAAAATGTTTGTGTTTGTGCCCGTTCATTTCCCACTTTCTACGCAACACCGCTATTAGCTTTGTTTCTTAACATTGGCATAATAATTTCGTGCTCTCCGTTGTGCTCACTAAATCATGAGCGGCGTATGCTACGACGCGGGACGGCTTGTAGGTAATAAGTGTGTACCGGATTTCGGCCATTTTTACAAATCCGGCTCCGGCCGGATTTCAAAAATGTGAATCCAGTACAGCCGTAAAGCAAAATGACTTTACCGTACCGCAATAACATCATAGTTAACTGTGCCATGCGGTGTTACTGTCCTCCTGTACCGTAATAACATCATAGTTAACTGTGCCATGCGGTGTTACTGTCCTGTACTTTACTTCACGTTTAGTTTTAAAATTTAAAATTTAGCTAAAGTACAAAATTAAAATATGTTTACATTATCATTATTACATTAATGAAATACACAAGAGAATGCAATATTACTACATGATTAATGTATTATGAGAAAGGGTGTCTTAGCAAGAGTTTGGGAAACATTTAGTACCGTAAATAATCTCAAACATAGGCGTTTAAAAAATGAAGCCAATGTTCGCGGTTTTTTGCTATTTGTGGGATATTAAGAACGCAACCCCCGCGAACAGCGAAGGAATTCTGTAGTGTGTTTTCTTATTGATCTTTGTGTCTATAGTATCAGTATAACAGTTGATGCCGTACAGCGGTTCTCATGCTACTATTCTGTTCTGTTTCAGGAGAACCCCGCCCTGATCAACGAGCTGAGAGCAGACGTGAGGGAAGAGTGTCAGAAGTTTGGGGACGTCAAGAAAGTTGTCCTCTATGACGTAAGTTGTCCTCTATGACGTAAGTTGTCCTCTATGATGTCAGTTGTCATCTATGATATCAGTTGTCCACTTTGACGTAATTTGTTCTCAATGTCATAAGTTTTTCTTTATGATGTCACTTGTCTTCTATGACGTCAATTGCCTTCTATGACGTTATTTGCTTTCTATGACGTTAGTTGCCTTCTATGACGTTAGTTGCCTTCTATGACGTTAGTTGCCTTCTATGACGTTAGTTGCTTTCTATGACGTTAGCTGCCTTCTATGACGTTAGTTGCCTTCTATGACGTTAGTTGCCTTCTATGACGTCAGCTGCCTTCTATGACGTTAGTTGCCTTCTATGACGTCAGTTGCCTTCTATGACGTTAGTTGCCTTCTATGACGTTAGTTGCCTTCTATGACGTTAGTTGCCTTCTATGACGTTAGTTGCCCTCTATGACGTTAGTTGCCTTCTATAGATATTGTTACACTCAGTGAAGTCGAATGACCAGCAGTTCTGTCTGGTAAAAATATGTCCATGACAACCGAGCACTCAGCGAGGGTCACAACTATATCTAGAGTTCCTGGTACATGGTCAGTGTTGTACGAGAACATGTACTCTATAATCACAAGGCACCGCCCCATTTCGTGTCACAAGTCGTTATTTGGTCTGCCCGCCCTCACGCCAACACGACCTCCCATAATTACCGTTCGTGTCCGGTACTTAGCTACCCTTGCTTCCACCACTGGCACGTGATCAGTTGTGATGTTCTCCAAGCCATCACTGGCACGTGATCAGTTGTGATGTTCTCCAAGCCATCACTGGCACGTGATCAGTTGTGATGTTCTCCAAGCCACCAAGCATGTTGCTGTAGAAGTTTAGCTGACATCTGCTGCCAATGTCGCACACTTTCATAGAGAATCATTACAAAACGAAAGAGTCCGTTGTCATTAAGCCCACGTCTAGTGTGTTGCAAGGAGAATAACTGTCTTGGAAGTTCTCTGCTCAAGTCACTTTACAACCTTTCCTTATTGCACACAGACTTTCATTGTTTCAATTTAATTTTTTTTTTGGTGACATGGCAGTTTCAATAAGTGGAGAATTTAAAATATAGTTTCTAAATGCGCACTTTGCTAACAATATTAGAAATTAAAATATAGTTTCTAAATGCGCACTTTGCTAAAAATATTAGAAATTAAAATATAGTTTCTAAATGCGCACTTTGCTAACAATATTAGAAATTAAAATATAGTTTCTAAATGCGCACTTTGCTAACAATATTAGAATCTTAAAAACTGATTGTTTATATTTACCAATGTTCCCTTTAAGGTTCTTTGGTCCGTGTGCAAAGTAAAAAAACTCGTGGGCAAAGTTGCACAGCGTTTTTTGTGTGCAATATTTTACTAAATTTGCTGCGTAGTATCTCTAATCTACTGCGCGGCATCGGTCAGATATCAGCGCAGCCGCGCACCTTAAAGTGAACATTGATATTTACCTAGCCTCATAAAGTCTTCTATTGGTCTCATTAAGTCTTCTATTGGTCTCATTAAGTCTTCTATTGGTCTCATCAAGTCTTCTTTTGGTCTCATCAAGTTTTCTATTGGCCTCATCAAGTTATATGTTGGTATAATCAAGTATTCTATCGGTTTCATCAAGTTTTATATTTGTCTCATCAAATCTTCTATTGAACTGATCAATTATTTTATTGGTCTCATCAAGTCTTTTATTTTTCTGGTCTTATCAAGTCTCCTTGGGTTCAAGTCTTCTATTGGTCTCATTACCTCTTCTATTTTCCTGGTCTCATTACCTCTTCTATTTTCCTGGTCTCTGCAAGTCTTCTATTTCCCTGGTCTCATCAAGTCTCCTATTGGTCTCATCAAGTCTCCTATTGGTCTCATCAAGTCTCCTATTGGTCTCATCAAGTCTCCTATCGGTCTCATTAAGTCTTCTATTGGTCTCATCAAGTCTTCTATTGGTCTCATCAAGTCTCCTATTGGTCTCATCAAGTCTCCTATTGGTCTCATCAAGTCTCCTATTGGTCTCATCAAGTCTCCTATTTTCCTGGTCTCATCAAGTCTCCTATTTCCCTGGTCTCATCAAGTCTTCTATTGGTCTCATCAAGTCTCCTATTGGTCTCATCAAGTCTTCTATTGGTCTCATCAAATCTCCTATTGGTCTCATCAAGTCTCCTATTGGTCTCATCAAGTCTCCTATTGGTCTCATCAAGTCTCCTATTGGTCTCATCAAGTCTCCTATTTTCCTGGTCTCATCAAGTCTCCTATTTTCCTGGTCTCATCAAGTCTCCTATTTCCCTGGTCTCATCAAGTCTCCTATTTTCCTGGTCTCATCAAGTCTTCTATGGGTCTTCTCAAGTCTCCTATGGGTCTCATCAAGTCTCCTACTATTCCACAGAGAAACCCTGAAGGCGTCATCTCTGTAACATTCAAGGATCCCGAGGTGGCTGACGCTTGTATAGCTGCCCTGAACGGAAGATGGTTTGCTAAAAATAGAGTTGTGGCCTTCACGCATGACGGGAAGACCAAGTATGACGTCACTGAGACTGAGGAGGAGCGAGCCAAAAGGTTAAAGGATTGGGAGGCGTTCCTAGAGGGCAAGAAGAGGAAAGAGGACGAGGCAGCGATTGCTAAGGCAGCAGAGAGTGATGGAAGTGGTGGATTTGTTGTCCAATCAACTGGTCAGTTACCTTCTGATACAGATAGCCGCGACTCGGTGCCGAATACTTGGGTCAGCAAGGAAAAGGAAAACTTGACGTCATCATTTGGGGAATCTGTTGTCAGCGGTGAAGGGAGTGAAGAGATGAACACCTCCGAAGTTAATGTTGCTGCTGGTGACGTCGCCGGTGTACCAGAGTCACGTGGTGAACCCAGACCCACTGACCACATTCCTGGTGATGGTGATGTCGAGGAGGGCAGCTGTGAGGGGTCTCGGTGAGGCAACATGACGGAGGGCAAGTGTTTCAAACTTCATGTAAATCACTGGATGTGTATCTGCCGGGACATGGGACATACACGTTCATTAACTTGCGTCTAGTTTGACATGGTTTACTATGGACATCTACTAAACAGACAAGTTGTAAATGTAATACAAAATTGAAACTGGTTTTTAAAATTATTTTTTAAAATGTTAAATAAAATATGACAGAAATTTAAAAAAAGAATATTTTTTCTAGTATGTATTCATTTTGTAAAGTTTTTCAGAGTTCTTCGTTTGTTTACTATAGACTCTTATTGTGTTAATAAACAAAAGGTTTTTAAATCTTAGCATTACACAATATAAAGATGTTCATGTTTCAGATAATGTATTTATCGTCCCAATAACAGTTTTTGGTGTAAATCACGTTCCAACTTATTTTAATGTTAAATAAATAGTTATGTTGGAGCTATGGCGGATTAAGGGGGGGGGGGCTGAACGGGCTAAAGCCACGGGCCCCCGACGGTTTAGGGGAGAAACAAAACTTAAGATGACATCAAATAGTTACAGGTGTTGATTTAAATAAGCCGACATCCTAGTAATGGTTTGGGTGATGTTAAAAGTAAATAAAACTAATAAATAATAATATATAGCTGGTGTCACACAAATTTTTACCGATTGGTAAGTGAAATATTTTTCCAGAGCTCTTTGCTGTATCAAAATATAAGGAGCGTCTGTAACAGATAAGATAAGATAAAAAGAGGCTCCGACATTTTGAATAAAATATTAAAATAAGTCCAGCGAGTAAAATACAACAAAATAAAGAAAACTTCACTATAAACAAACACATACACAAAAACATAAACAGCAAACAACTTAACTAATAAAAATGTTATAAGGGACAAAGAAAAGACAACTGACGCGGATGGCAGACGAGAAGAACATCGTTCCCACAATGCTTTTATTAGACATGTCCGTTTCCGAACCGCGTCCTTCCTGACTTCGGAGTTTCCCGTTGTCTCTCCGCGCTACAGTCAAAACATCTCCCTCGTCTCCCTTGGGTCATGGGGCAAACATCGATGGCAGGGCGAGGGCCAATGAGCTTATCGTCAACAAATGCAAACAGAGTTATTCGTCACGTGCTCACGGCCATTGTGGGTTTAAGAGCCGTGGTCCTAATTATAAGAGTTTCCGTTTCCGCAAGATTTGTCCTTCATTCTTGGGCTATTTGTGTAAGGTGTTGGCCCCTTTTGTGGGAATGAAATCATAGATTTTTATTTTAAACGTAATAAGTAAATCCTACATAGGGGGAGAATTTTTTAGAGTAGACCAATAGCTCGATAGACCCAATTCAACCTTTAACTTTAATTGGTGTACAAAGGCCTCGTAAAATAAATGAAAACAACAACAAAATTCAAGAAATGAAATGACCTTTTTAACATAGAATACACAGCAAAACTTAGAGTAAAATGCTTTTTTAAGGAAAAATAGTGAACTTGATTTATTGTTTTAAAAAAACTGGACGTGTCACTGCATAACAGGACATGTCACTGCATAGCAGGACATGACACTACAGAACAGGACAAAAAGAGCAAGATATGAAAGGACACGAAGGGCAAGATATGACAGGGCAGAACCGGACAAGAAGGGCAGAACAGCACATGACAGGGCAGAACAGGACATGACAGATCTGGATATGACAGGGCAGAACTGGACACGATATGACACTGGAGAACTGAACATGACGGCAGCACAGGACAGGACATGACAGGGCAGAATATGGAATAATTACAGACCCTGGTCATGATATTGTTTAGGGTGTAAACAAGACAATAGAAACACTAAACCTGAAAGTCATATTATCTCCCGAATGAACGAAACAAAACAAACTTAAAACAACAGTCTGGGTGAAACTTCCACAAAAATTCTGTAATTCTCACACAAACAGACGACATCTAGACAACTGAAACTGAAAGCAATAACTGATGAGTTTGACCACCGCGCTCCTTAGGGGCCCTCCATAAAGTGCGTCACGCTATTTTTAATCATTTTGAACTCCCCCCTCCCCCCTGTCACAAATCTCAGACCCTAGCCCCTCTTAAAGTACGTCACACTGTCGTACAAAAATAATTTTTTGTTGACTAAATAATTAAAATTTATCATAAAACACCGTGATTTCACACATGGCCGGACACCCCCTCCCCCCTGTCACAAACTGTAACACTTTCTTACACCCCCTCCCCCTCTTGAGCGTGACGTACTTTATGAATGGATGAGAGTCAGATAATAATTAACCTATTGACTTTACGCAAAAACCAAATTTTTTTTTTACATTTTGGTGCCTTACAACAGTGGAATCAAGTTTAATAATCAATGGATCTACGTCAGCACCACTAACGGTAAACTCTGGAGTACCACAAAGAACTGTCCTCCTATGTCCTCTACTCTTACTAATTTACAAATAACTAGTGCTGCGGAAATTAACGATTAATTTCTCGATTAATCGTTATATTTTTATGTATTTAAATAATTTTAAATGTTAAAAATTAGATTTAAATTTAAGAAAATATTTATTAAATTTTTGTTTCACTTTATTAAAAAAAATAGTTAATAAACAAAATAATAGCCGAAACCACAGTATCTGTATCGCTGAGGAACATAGTATAGCAGTCCATAGCAGTTTAAAAATGTCTTTTTGTCTATGTCTGTGAGACACGATGGAAATTGCTCACTAAAACAAAAAAAAAAAAATGTCAATTATCTATTTTTGTTACTTCCCTTGAGATTGATTGTATGGCTATAATCGAAATTAACGATTAATTCATGATAACAATCGTTATTTTTTTATAAAAAGTTAACGATTATAAAACTAATCGTTACAAGCTCTACAAACAAGATAAATACTTTACCTAACAACATCTCATAAGGAACAAAAAAGAGGTTATTCTTTGATGGTTTGATCACCTACAGAACAATAATTTTTGCATAGAGACCTCGGATAATGACATATATAAGAAATTAATTGGAGTTCGTCTTTCTACATGGAAGTGGAATAGTTTTTTTTTTTTAAATTGTGTTTCTGAGATACGCCTGAAATTCACCCTAAACATTAAAAAAAAAAAAAAACAACAGACAAACAAACAAACTTTATAAACCCCTATCTCAAATGTCATTGAGTTCATTGAGTACACTTATGATGACTTATGTTGTATAGTGTAGATTCAATATTTTTTGGTAGATAGAGCCAAAAACTCGTATAGACCAAATATCATTTTTTCCCTCTACACCAAACATTTGTTTATCTATAGATCAAAGGTCTTGTTGTTTTCTTAAGATCTAATGTCTTGTTGTTCTATAGATCAAAGGCCTTGTTCTATAGATCAAATGTCTTGTTGTTCCATAGATCAAATGTCTTTTTGTTCTATAGATCAAAGGCCTTGTTCTATAGATCAAAGGTCTTGTTGTTCTATAGATCAAAGGTCTTGTTTTTCTATAGATCAAAGGTCTTGTTGTTCTATAGATCAAAGGTATTGTTGTTCTATAGATCAAAACCCTTGTTGTTCTATAGATCAAAGGTCTTGTTGTTCTATAGATCAAAGGTCTTGTTTTTTTATAGATCAAATGTCTTGTTGTTCTATAGATCAAAGGTCTTGTTGTTCTATAGATCAAAGGCCTTTTTACTTTCTTTAGATCTAATGTCTTGTTGTTCTATAGATCAAAGGCCTTGTTGTTCTATAGATCAAATGTCTTGTTGTTCCATAGATCAAAGGTCTTGTTATTCTATAGATCAAAGGTCTTGTTGTTCTATAGATCAAAGGTCTTGTTGTTTTATAGATCAAAGGTCTTGTTGCTCTATACATCAAAGATATTAAGAAAAGTAATAATTTGTTGCAGGTAAGAATAGAGAGCTTAGCAGTTGAACATGATCATGCTTACTTACCTCACACCCTCACCTCCCTCACCCCTCACCTCCCTTATCCCCTCAACCCCTTCATCCCCCTCACCCATTTCACCTCCCTCACCTCCCTCACCCCCTCACCTCCCTCATACCTTCAGCTCCCTAACCCCCTCACCCCCTCACCTCCCTC
>MUZC01001299.1:1311947-1331903 GCA_002072015.1 Radix auricularia
CCTCACCTCCCTCACCCCTCACCTCCCTCACCCCTCACCTCCCTCACCCCCCTCATCTCTCTCACTCCCTCACTTGACAGCCTTCTATTTGCCATCTTTTCATGTTGTGTGGTAGCAAACATGTTTTACATGTTGAATACAGCGTCATTGACTCAATGAGATGACTCTATGAACTGTCGTAAATTGTAATAAGACAAAGGGCCATTTTTGTACTGTAGGCAGGGCTGGCTTTAGGCATAGGCAAACTGGGCAGCCGCCTAGGGCCTCCGATTAGTCTCATCGTTAGTGGGGGCCTCAAACAAGAATCTTTCCATATTTATTTATTTATTTTTCTATTACATTTAGGGCCTTGGGGCTCCAATTCTTAAATGCGGCATTGCTGAATGGTAATTCAGTTGTACCAATTACAGTTGTACCAACTACAGTTGTTGTACTAACTACAGTTGTACCAACTACAGTTGTACCAACTACAGTTGTACCAACTACAGTTGTACCAACTACAGTTGTACCAACTACAGTTGTAACTACAGTTGTACCAACTACAGTTGTACCAACTACAGTTGTACCAACTACAGTTGTACCAACGTTGTACCAACTACAGTTGTACCAACTACAGTTGTACCAACTACAGTTGTACCAACTACAGTTGTTGTACCAACTACAGTTGTACCAACTACAGTTGTACCAACTACAGTTGTACCAACTACCCCTCCAGCCCTGTATGCCAGACTCACTGTACTCAGTAACCTTTGGGAATCGGAGCACACGCCAAATATATTTTTTTCACTTCATTCAAAGCCTCGAGCCAAATTTTTTTTAGCACTCAAACATATTTTTTTCCCTTTGTGAAAATAAGGGACAGATAACTTAAGACGGTATTGTTATCTTCATGTTGTGATCGCCTCCCTTTGTTTCCCGCAATTGTTTAAGCAAATCAAACCAACAGCCGGAAAAATACCTTTTGGCCTTTGATCCCGTGCAGTCCAAATTTGTCCACGAGATCAAGCAATTTACCACAGCACCACACCGGACCAGTCCCCACTGACCGAGCGCCACAGCGAGGGCTACCTTGTTTGCGGGAACAATTTGTTAAGGCAGATATTCGCCGGAGATCAAAGGAGAGAGTGAACAATCCACAATCGATCCATGGATTGAAGTGATGTATGCGTGCGAGATCAGCTCGGATACACCACACGCGTGCCACCACACAGGGGCTTCCCCAATCCAAAGGTAGAGTCGCCGTCCCTGATTGGCCGAGACGCTGGGGGCAGAGTCCTGTGCTCGTGGGCGGTGCCAGACAAAGAAGTTCCACGAGTTCTGGAATGGCAGTTACCGAGGCGGTGGCGAGGTCTGAGGTATTGGAAGGATGTCGCCGAGTCCAGCCCTCGGAGAAAGAAACGCTCGGCTTGAGATGGTAGAATAATGTGACCGACTCGTGGATCGCTAGACCTCCGGCACCCCAGCACGAAAAGAACAGCATTGCGAGCAGGAAAATGAGTTGCATGGATTTTATGTACCAGTTTTACTCACCATACTTTACCTACAAGACAACACCTGATGACACACAGGTAAGGGAAGGGGAGGGGGGGACACACTCTCACGACTTGAGAATCACTGTGCAATAAGTGGTCAATTGTGATGGCATTAAGTTTTAATTGACCCCGCAGTAACGATTTATTAGTTTGACCAACTTGTCTTACTCGTGGAAGGTAAAGCATATTCAGACATGTTTTTAGATATGCTCTTACTACTGTCTTATATTCAACCTACTACGACCAAGGGGTCGCGTCAGAACGTGGCACATACCAGTCCGGGTGCAGGGCGCATTGCGTGCACTCCTGGCATGATCCTGGTCTAACGAGCGGCCCCTAGCCCCAGATAAGCTCCACATTCCATTATGCATTTCAAGAAATTGTCCGACTTGTGATAAAATGTCCGAATTCTTTCTTTTGTGTGGCGTTTAATTCTTCATCTCAAGTCTTGAGTCGGAGAGATCACTAGAGCTGTGAGTGTTTAAAACTTTGGTCAGAGAGTATGTGTTATTTCCGGCATTGGATACTCTACAAGATGAACATGTGTCAGGATTAAATGACGTCATTACTGCTGAAGTTTGTGTAAAAACTATAAATAGTGATCACGCGCAAAGATTTCAGTGTTAATTCTAGTATTGCTTCCTGTTTGTCAGACGATGAATATGACGGTTATTTTTATTGTCATAGTTACATTTACATGTCGCGTACCTATAACTTTTGCGCACGGGGCGGTCTCCGATTTGCGCTCTTTCTAAGTAATCTAAATCAATCAAATGGTCGTTTTTATAAATTAATAAACATAAATAAATAACTGTAATTGAGACAAACTAAAACCGTATAACTATAACTTCTTTTTTTTTTTTACCATTGGATGTCATGTTGAGAACTTGGCAGTAGTAAAAGAGGCCAAATTAGTTGCTATACCTTTAAATTAAACTTTTATTGAAACTAGGCAGTTATAAAGGAGGCCAAATTAGTTGATATACCTTTAAATTAAACTTTTATTGAAACTAGGCAGTTATAAAGGAGGCCAAATTAGTTGCTATACCTTTAAATCAAACTTTTATTGAAACTAGGCAGTTATAAAGGAGGCCAAATTAGTTGCTATACCTTTAAATTAAATTTTTATTGAAACTAGGCAGTTATAAAGGAGGCCAAATTAGTTGCTATACCTTTAAATTAAACTTTTATTGAAACTAGGCAGTTATAAAGGAGGCCAAATTAGTTTCTATACCTTTAAATCAAACTTTTATTGAAACTAGGCAGTTATAAAGGAGGCCAAATTAGTTGCCATACCTTTAAATCAAACTTTTATTGAAACTAGGCAGTTATAAAGGAGGCCAAATTAGTTGCTATACCTTTAAATCAAACTTTTATTGAATCTATGCAGTTATAAAGGAGGCCAAATTAATTGATATAGCTGTAAACTAAACTAAACTCTTATAATAATACAAGAATCTTACGGATGTCACAGGTTCCTACTTTTTAAAAAATAAAATGTATTTATTATAAAGAAATTATTTCATTTATTTTAGTAAATAAACAAAAGGTAAACATTTGCATGTAAGCAGAAAAAACAACAACAACAAAATACACAAACTAATCGTGTAAGAAGACAAAAAATTTAAGCTTTATTTATGAACTAATACTAATAACAGTAGACGTTTCGGCTAATGCCTTCATCAGTACAATAACATGAAATAAATACTGTTATTGAAAAGCTTTATGGAGTCCCATTCAGTACGGGATGTAAACATTAATATTTACTCTTCTCGCTTTCATAGTAGGAAAATCATGTACATTCTCTAAAGTTTATATTTTTTATTTCTTGTTCTCTGGACAATATTGCAAAATTTAATAGAGTCTTAAATCGCTGATTGTGCAATGAAGATTTATTTTTAAATTAACTTCAATTTGGAGACGCACTTTTCACAGTGCTAATAGCAATTGTTAAATTCGGTTACAATTTTGGCTACATAAATGTCCTATCTTTACTGTTAGGTCAAGAGGTCGTTGCCCTAACCACAATCCCTCTTCTAGGGGTCAAGTTACAGCCATAAAAATCTGGATCCTTTTTCTCTTTTTATGGAACTGTTCATTATCAAAGTCATTTATTTGACACTAAAATTCTTCACTTAGAAGATAATATGGTATTATATTATACACACTTTTTCTCGCAAGGATATGCAACTGATGAAAACGTTATTTTATTTACGTATAATTCCAACCATAGATTTATATTTTTTAAATTCCTACTTCTTATTTGAAGAATTGGTCCATGTTTTGAGAATTTTCACCACTCAAATTTTTCCTTGTATTAACTCAACATTGACTTGATATCTCCAACTCTTTAAACGTTGTTTTGGTTGCTCTAACACTGTATAATATTGGGATATCTTTTTTCCCCATGAAATAGTTTTTCAAATAATTTAGTTTGATATTGGTGAACATTTAATCCTTTTATTTGAAGGGTGTTTTTCTTTTTGCGCGTAAAATATGACTTGGAGTTACAAATATTTTTTGTTTCAACCGTGTAATTACCCCCCCCCCCCTCACCAAAGAAAAGCGGTTGTTGTCACACATGATTGTACTTTCAAATGCCGCTCAAAAAATGTACCGCCTGGTGTGGACCGCACCCGCTGAACACTTTAGGTACGACACTAATCTTGTTGTCTAACTCTCTGCTCTGTTATCCTAGTCTTAACTTAGACTTAGCCTTGGCATTAAGCTAACACACTGCCGCTCGCCATCTTAAGTCAAATTGTGTGAACCGGCGAAAGTATAAGGTAGATTTAAATAAATAGAGGTAAAAAAAAAAAAGATTAAAAAAAAAAAACACGTTTTTATAAAGGGACTAAAAAGAAGAAAATAATTTAAAACTCATAAGTTCAAGAACTTTGATTTGATATGACTAAAAATGTGTGGTGGGAGCTTATGAGGCTTTACACATACAGTTCACTAATTCTCTCGCTTATAGCTCTCTGCTTTGCCTTCTAAATTAAAAAAAAAAAAAAAAACTTTATTTTATATACCACACACCTATCTTTGTTTTCTATTTCTAAATTAGATTTTAGAATGGAATTTAGAAACTCCCGCCGCAAGTTTTTGATAAAGTTTTGACTCTATCAAAATTTAATCATTAAATAAGAATGCAGGACTGGACACAAGCCATGGATAAGCGAAGGACGCAATAATCTTCTGTATAGAAGTAGCGTCTGTAACAGATAAGATAAAAATATAAGATAAGACGTATGCAGTCATGGTATTTTAAAACAGCCTTTAAGACGCTAAAATCAATTGTCACAAATTAAGCAGGAGTTTTAAAAAAAATTATTATAATTTTTTTTTTTAAATTAATATTTAAAAATAAACCCTTCCTCATACAGTCTTCACCCGGCGGATTTATAATAAATTTTTAATTCAGGGAGGAGATATTTCTATCCAAATTATTATTAAGCCACCCCTCACCCACAAAAAAACAACAACAAACAAACAAACAAACAAACAAACAAAACAAAACAAACAAACATAGAAAAATATTTTTAAAATTAACACAAAATAGTCTACGGTCCCCAAGCAGAATTATCAATATAATAGGCGCACATGTGTACCTCATTACTGTCTATGGCAGTGGCGTAGGTAGACAGGTGCAAGTAGCGTTAAGACCACACCGTTTGACTTTATGTTTGGGGCGTGAAGGCCACACCGTTTGACTTGATGTTAGGGGCGTTAAGACCACACCGTTTGACTTTATGTTAGGGGCGTTAAGACCACACCGTTTGACTTTATGTTTGGGGCTTGGCAAAAATTTGATATTTCAACCCCAAAAAAAAGTTTTTGCTGAATAGATGTCAAACAAAATGAGGGGTGAGACTGCAATCAGGCTTATTCCATTTAATTTTGAATAGATGGCATCACATGAAGATCAAACTTGAGTCCCGCTTCTCATGACTTGTGTATAAAGGTAAATTGTTGGGTGTATAAAGGTAATGTAGGGTGTATGAAAGGTAATTGTTGGGTGTATAAAGGTAATGTAGGGTGTATGAAAGGTAATTGTTGGATGTATAAAGATAATTGTTGCGTGATTAAAGGTAATTTTTGGTCGTATAAAGGTCATGTTGGGTGTATAAAGGTAATTGTTGGGTGTATAAAGGTAATTGTTGGTCGTATAAAAATAAATTGTTGGATGATTAAAGGTAATTGTTGGTTATATAAAGGTAATGTTGGGTGTATAAAGGTAATTGTAGGGTTTATAAAGGTAATATAGGGTGTATAAAAGTAATTGTAGGATTTATAAAGGTAATTATTGGGTGTATAAAGGTAATTGCAGGGTTTATAAAGGTAATATAGGGTGTATAAAGGTAACGCGGTATAGCGCTCTTATATTTGCGCCCATTTGTCGTCGCTCTTTCATCGTGCGCTCTTGAATGACATGTGACAACAAATTAAAGAAGGAAAATGTTCACAATATATTTCAGCTAAGCCTTGAACTAAAAAATTATTGTATTATTTATTCGAATAATATTTTTGTAAAAAAAATTAAGTGAAGTCTTGTCGTTCAAACTTTAAGAATATTTATTAATTTTTTTTAATCGTCTTATAAATATGTCCAAAATATCAGTCTAATCTGGTTTACTTTTGTAACATTCAAAATTAAAGTCAATCATTATTAAAGAAATATTTAAGCGGGAAAAGGTATAACGTGGAGTTTTGACGCAAATACATTTTGAGTAAATTCTCTCTATCTTTCCATCTTTTAACAAAACTAAATAAATGATTCACTTGCTTACTTTTACTGCTTCAAGAGTGTGCGATTACGAATTGTAGACAAAATACTTGAATATAACAGATTATATCTTCAATAATATGTTATATAAAGTTCAGTCAAGAAGTTTTTCAACGTTAAAAATTCGTCGCGGCAGGTGCGGTTCTGATCGGCGTCGTTCAATATCAACTTTACTTCGGCTGCCGAACGTACGCACCAAGCGATCTATCAGTGAAAATCTTTTCATACGAAATCGACAAGATTAAAATGTTTTCTTGTACAAATAATTTCGTGTTATAGGATATTAGCAAGCATACAAAACTTAGGCTATTCAACTCCTGTGTAATCCCTGTATTAACGTATGGGTGCGAAAGCTGGAAATCCACTAAATATATAGTTGCCTTCGAAAACAAATGCCTCCGAACAATTTTAATTATAAAATAGAGTGATTTCAAATCAAATGAAACAATAAGAAAAGAAACCAACCAAGAATATGTGTCAAATTTTATAAGGAGAAGACGATGGAATTACATCGGTCATGTTCTTCGAATGGACGAGAGAAGACTCCCACGTCAGGCCCTCATGTGGACACCAACAGGCAAAAGAAAACAAGGAAGAGCAAAAGAAACCCTGCGTAGAACAAACATAAGAGAAAGCTCAACCATGGGTCTAAGAAATAACCAGGACTTGATACAATTAGCAACGGATCGTCAAAAATGGAAATCCATGACCTCTGCCCTATGTGCCGTCTTCGGCCCGAGAGGAAATAACTAACTAACTATAGGATATTACCACACAAAAAAGTACCTCGATCTATACTCGATAAAAAATTAAGTTTCTTAGCGTGCATTACACTAACATAAGTATGCATGCCTGCACTTATTTTATGAATATAAATAATACAAAAATATTAACTCCAAGACATTTGATACATAATTTTCCTCTTTAAAAATATATAACAACAAAGAAAATCTATGTTTTTATTATTTGTGGAAAATCTTATCACTGTCTTGTAGGGAGTAGTGAGGTAGGGTTCGTCTCACAAAGTTGTCGGCATGTTAAGGCATAGTTGGCGTTATTTCATTTAGATGAAAACAAAACACACAGTCTCTTTCATGTGTATAAGCCTTTGTAATTCACTCTACGATGCGGCTGTTTCTATTTATTTTTTTCCCTTAATTTATTTCATTTTAGTTTTTGGGACTGTTTGATTATTGGATGTTAACTGATATCATTGTTATTATAAGTTTTTACGTTTAAAGTACTTCATTGTATTTCGTCATTTTTAATTCTAGGTGAACAAAATGTTTGTCGTCAACTTTTTTTTTGGACATAAAATCGTAAACGGGAACATTTTTTATTTTGGTGTCACACCCTAATGAGGTTACCCGGGGCGGCATGCCCCCACCGCACTCCCTAATGACGGCATGACATAAAATCCGTTAGAAAGGCATAAATTTAACTCACTCTTTGTGCTTATGATAGACTATAAAATAACAACTACATAACCCAAATAATGACTCTTTAGACAGAGAATTAACCATCCAAGATTTTTTAAAACAAACTAGATATCAACGTATGATCAAAGCGTTCTTGCGTTAGCTAGCTATCCCCTATTCTACACAGAAAGCACTTAGCTAGCTATTCCCTACTGTATACAGAAAGCACTTAGCTAGCTATCCCCTATTCTACACAGAAAGCACTTAGCTAGCTTTCCCCTATTCTACACAGAAAGCACTTAGCAAGCTTTCCCCTATTCTACACAGAAAGCACTTAGCTAGCTATTCCCTATTGTACACAGAAAGCACTTAGCTAGCTATCCCCTATTCTACACAGAAAGCACTTAGCTAGCTATTCCCTATTCTACACAGAAAGCACTTAGCTAGCTATTCCCTAGTCTACACAGAAAGCACTTAGCTTTCCCCTAGTCTACACAGAAAGCACTTAGCTTTCCCCTAGTCTACACAGAAATCACTTAGCTTTCCCCTAGTCTACACAGAAAGCACTTAGCTTTCCCCTAGTCTACACAGAAAGCACTTAGCTTTCCCCTAGTCTACACAGAAAGCACTTCGCTTTCCCCTAGTCTACACAGAAAGCACTTAGCTTTCCCCTAGTCTACACAGAAAGCACTTAGCTTTCCCCTAGTCTACACAGAAAGAGAAAGCACTTAGCTTTCCCCTAGTCTACACAGAAAGCACTTAGCTTTCCCCTAGTCTACACAGAAAGCACTTAGCCAGCTATTCCCTAGTTTACATAGAAAGCACTTAGCTTTCCCCTATTGTACACAGAAAGCACTTAGCTAGCTATTCCCTAGTTTACACAGAAAGCACTTAGCTAGCTATTCCCTAGTTTACACAGAAAGTACTTAGCTAGCTATTCCCTAGTTTACACAGAAAGCACTTAGCTAGCTATTCCCTAGTTTACACAGAAAGCAATTAGCTAGCTATTCCCTAGTTTACACAGAAAGCACTTAGCTTTCCCCTATTGTACACAGAAAGCGCTTAGCTTTCCCCTAGTCTACACAGAAAGCACTTAGCTTTCCCCTAGTCTACACAGAAAGCACTTAGCTTTCCCCTAGTCTACACAGAAAGCACTTAGCTTTCCCCTATTCTACACAGAAAGCACTTAGCTAGCTATTCCCTAGTCTACACAGAAAGCACTTAGCTTTCCCCTAGTCTACACAGAAAGCACTTAGCTTTCCCCTAGTCTACACAGAAAGCACTTAGCTCTCCCCTAGTCTACACAGAAAGCACTTAGCTAGCTATTCCCTAGTCTACACAGAAAACACTTAGCTTTCCCCAAGTCTACACAGAAAGCACTTAGCTTTCCCCTAGTCTACACAGAAAGCACTTAGCTAGCTATTCCCTAGTCTACACAGAAAGCACTTTGCTTTCCCCTAGTCTACACAGAAAGCACTTAGCTAGCTATTCCCTAGTCTACACAGAAAGCACTTAGCTTTCCCCTAGTCTACACAGAAAGCACTTAGCTTTCCCCTAGTCTACACAGAAAGCACTTAGCTAGCTATCCCCTATTCTACATAGAAGTCACTTGTCTCTGTAATGTGGAAGTTGTCTTCATACGGCTCTCTGTAATGTTGAGGTTGTCTTCAGTGATTCTCATTTTAATGCTAGATTCCAGGAGAGTGTTCAATTCGTCTTATGGTCCAAATGGTGTGCACTCAGTCCGAAAATTGCCATTAATTTGAATTATTATTGTTTTTGTCCCCACATAATTAGCAAATTAATGCGCTGCGGGGTAAAAGTTATTTCCACTTTTATTCGAAATGGTGTTGTATAATTATCACATAACTAGTGTAGTAGCCTTCAAAAATGGTGTTGTATAATTATCACATAACTAGTGTAGTAGCCTTAAAAAATGGTGTTGTATAATTATCACATAACTATTGTAGTAGCCTTCAAAAATGGTGTTGTATAAGTATCACATAACTAGTGTAGTAGCCTTCAAAAATGGTGTTCTATATTTATCACATAACTAGTGTAGTAGCCTTCAAAAATGGTGTTGTATAATTATCACATAACTAGTGTAGTAGCCTTCAAAAATGGTGTTGTATATTTATCACATAACTAGTGTAGTAGCCTTCAAAAATGGTGTTGTATAATTATCACATAACTAGTGTAGTAGCCTTCACAAATGGTGTTGTATAATTATCACATAACTAGTGTAGTAGCCTTCAAAAATGGTGTTGTATAATTATCACATAACTAGTGTAGTAGCCTTCAAAAATGGTGTTGTATAATTGTCACATAACTAGTGTAGTAGCCTTCAACAATGGTGTTGTATAATTATCACATAACTAGTGTAGTAGCCTTCAAAAATGGTGTTGTATAATTATCACATAACTAGTGTAGTAGCCTTCAAAAATGACGGAAGTTTTCAAAATAAATATATTTCAGCTGAAATCTATCCATTTTGAAAAAAAACACACATCAGTATAAAAGGTAACTGACCATTTTACTTTCATTTATTTGTATCTTATTAATTTATTTCCACATTGAAAATTTTTATGCTGACGTTCAGAAAGAGTTATTTTTGGTGTAGTAATTTTTTTCCAGGCCTTTCTTTAACATTTTTATTTTCATTACTATTTTTGTGAGTGGCGCTCTGCTTTCTAGATTTTAATAGCGCTATGGACGGACGGACGGACGGGACATACCTAACAAGTTATGTATATTGATTTTTTATGTAGTTATGCCCTCCTTTCAACGTTGACCTCATCTGTTATGCTCTCCCTTGCCATGGTCCATCAGTTTAAGTTCGCTTTTGCTGAAATTTTTTGTTTAAATTATAAAATCAAATTTATTCAAACTAACATATAAAAATGCTTTTAAAAAACTCTTACATCAAACGAAAAGACACGATTTTTAAAATTTTGATTTCAATTAAATCTTAGTGTTATAATATGTTTCTGGTGTTATTTTGGTGTTATAATAACATGTTCTGATGTTATCTTGGTGTTATAATCACATGTTCCGATGTTATAAGGGATTTATTGTCAGAAAACTTTGTTTTTACGGGTTGTTTAATTACAAAGATCACATGTGTGTTGTGTGAGTCAGGTAAAGATGTTGCAAATTGTAATGTCAGTTGTGTGATTTGAAGTCATGTAATTTTAACTAAACCAAGTTAACATTTCAAGTTATCAGTTTGTAAATAAGTTCACATTCTGCCGGTGTTACAAAATAAAGTCTCCCCAGAAATAAAGTCTCCCCAGAAATAATATCTCCCCAGAAATAAAGTCTCCCCAGAAATAATATCTCCCCAGAAATAAAGTCTCCCTAGAAATAAAGTCTCCCCAGAAATAAAGTCTCTGTCGGACAGTTGATTACAATATAACTTTCGTGTCTAAAATAAAACCGCCCTTTAATTATGTTTCACTATAATTGAGTGTTGTATTAAGGTTAATGTATCAGAATATATACATTGTATTTTATTTGTGTGTGATTATTGGAAATTCAACAATCATAAGATAAGCGAAGGACGCAATAATTGTCTGTATAGAAGGAGCGTCTGTAATAGATAAGTTAAGCTTAGCAAGGGGCGTAACAAGTTGAGGGCAAAGGGGAGGCTTACCCCAGAGAGACTCATTTTTGCGGATGGCTCATTGCGCAGCGTTATTTCAAAAATAATTTTAAAAAAAAAACGAACTGAAAACAAAGGTGAACAAATAAACAATATTTTATTTAACATGTGACTTCAACATGTGACTTCGCTTGTCCATGACTTATGACTTTTCATGTTTCCGTTATTGAAATTTGTCAGCAGTTCAACTAAAACATGATAAAAGATTGCCATAGGCATATTTTAAAATTGGGTGTGTGTGTGTGGGTGTGTGTGTGTGTGTGAGTGTGTGTGAGTGTGTGTGTGTGTGTGTGGGTGTGTTTGTGGGTGTGTGTGGGTGTGTTTGTGGGTGGGTGTGGGTGTGTGTGTCACATGGTTGAAGGGGGTTCTAATGTGTCTATTAGAATTTTCTCGGGGATTGGTAGACCTTGGCGGCGCCCATCTACTCTCCTGGTCAGCGGAGGACTTTGTAGCGATAGTCATTCATAAACGTTTTTATTGTGGTTTAGCGTGGGCTCGATCCTACGCCCCCAGCTTGTAAGACGAGCGCACTATTGACTTCACTAATGATTTTGTTTTAGAATGCTGTGGTAGGTCGCTCCCCTCAGCACCCCCACCGCACATTATTAATATCAGGAACTGACCTCTGACCTTCATCCCAACTTGTTTCAGAAATACCCAGCCCATCCTCCCCAGCCCTCGCTGTATGACCCAGATATCACTGGACCAAGTTTCTTGGACAATGTCCACCACCCAGAGAAGGACCTCCGAGATCCGGACAAGTCTGTCCAGCCAAGGTCCACCCATTACCTGGCGGCAAACTGTGTCTTGTTTACCTACTTCACGGGGGAGGCGGCGGCGGTGGTTGACGAGCACTTCTCACGGGCACTGAGTCAGGCCAGCAGCTACACGCTGGACAAGTTGAGCCACAACAACAAGCCGTACAACAGATCAGGTGAGCTGTCACACGACAGGTGGACTGTCACACGACAGGTAGACTGTCACACAACAGGTAGACTGTCACATGACAGGTAGACTGTCACATAAAAGGTAGATTGTCACACCACAGGTAGACTGTCACACTACAGGTAGACTGTCACACAACAGGTAGACTGTCACACGACAGGTAGACTGTCACACAACAGGTAGACTGTCACACGGCAGGTAGACTGTCACACCACAGGTAGACTGTCACACCACAGGTAGACTGTCACACAACAGGTAGACTGTCACACAACATGTAGACTGTCACACAACAGGTAGACTGTCACACGGCAGGTAGACTGTCACACGGCAGGTAGACTGTCACACCACAAATAGACTGTAATACAACATGTAGCTGGTCACAATTAAACTGACATACCATATCTAAATTGTCACACAACACAATACCACAGGTAGACATTTTGACATTATACTAAGGTAACTATATAAATGAAAGATAAAGAATTTTTTAAAATATAAATCAGAAACCAAAATCTGTTTCAACTCAATAAATGAAATAATGGGCTCCTTTATTTTATGTATGTTAATTTTTAATTAGTTTTTAAAATTAAAACAAAAAACAAAAACAATACAAGTTTTTACAAAAATTAAAGGAGATATGGGAGGGTGTGTATATTACATAGACCAGGGATGGGCAAATATTTTAGGGCGAGGGCCGCATTAGTAAGATATGAAACAGCGAGACGCCGCAACTCACCAAAATTTAGCATTAGTTTAAGTATAAATATCCTTCTTTATCTTTAATTAGTTTTAACAAATTGACATTACTGAAGGTTTCCGCGGGCCGAATTAAACTCCGTAGCGGGCCCACCCCTGTCATAGATCATTTGAAAGTTGATTACTTTTTTTTCTTAGGATTGAAGCCTGCTTGAAACACATCAAAAAATAGATTTTAAATTTTAACACATATCAATAAAGTAGATAATTATAGTTGAAGCTCACTGGACACATAGTGTATTTGTAAAATAATAACAATAAAAGGGGGTGAGTAGTAAAAACTGAACGATAATTTTAAGATTTTAAATCCCTTAGATTAACTACACCGTCGTCTCTTCGTCCGTCCGTACGGCGGAAAAACAAAAGTCAATTAAACAACTTGTAAATACAAATTGTTTGACTATAAATCTCTTATAGTTGAGACAGAACTAGGATTGATCACATTCAAAACAAACGTTTACAGATTGAAAGGGACTTAACTCCCAAATGCTCTAAAAAAGAGGCTGGGCTGGTATGGGGGTGTGGTCGTCGATCGTCGAAGTGAACTCAGCAAATTCGGGGATATAAACAACAACAGACGGCTATTATACATTTATGTAGAAATAAACTAAAAGTGCATTGATTTAATTACGGTACATTTGATCGATCTGACATTTTGATACAAAGACAATTCATTGTTAAGTAACACAAGTCTATGTGCCAAATTTCATCTCGATAGCATGACGGAAAGTGGGTCATTTATTTCTTTTGTTTTTACCGCCGTACGAGGAGACGACGGTGAAGTTTTCAATTGATAATCTCTTATCTTAAAGTAACACCGATACAAATAGTGTTAAGAGGACTCTAGAATGAAATAGGTCTCCCCTCCCCTCCCCTTCGTACGCGTGCCGGAAGTTTAATGGCAGAGATGCCCGCAGTGAAATGGCAGAGATGCCCGCGTGGTCCAGTATACACTCACAAGGTAGGGGGTTGCTTCTGTCAATAATCTACGGGTCCACTTACCGGACTCGACTCCTGGCCCTGACGGGGAGCTGGTTGAAATGGACTTTGGGTCGTGTCCCGCCAGGTAATTCGTTTAATCAAATGTTCCGCATTGCCCCAGAACTCTGTTCCTTAAAGGCAGGTAAAACAGCATGCTCTGGTCAGTTGGTCAGTCTCAGACCGGGCAGCTGGTGTGATGCACTGGTTGGACCCAGATCTGGACACTGGTGTGGCCAGTATCACCAGACTCATGGCTCCACGGGGAAGCTTTTAGTAGGGGCCTTTTAATTGAGACTTATATTGGACGCTATTGATATACACGCCTGGGTCTCCACGGCCCGCTACAGAATTAGATGAGTTTTGTTGTACACAGGTTTAGGACAGTGTAATCACACGATGGTAACATTTGAAAGACGTTGTATGATATGACTTAGTGACTGCATGACTTGTAAGACATTCTCATCTCACATGGCCCCAGTCATGACAGTCTTGTAAGACATTCTCATCTCACATGGCCCCAGTCATGACAGTCTTGTAAGACATTCTCATCTCACTTGGCCCCAGTCATGACAGTCTTGTAAGACATTCCCATCTCACATGGCCCCAGTCATGACAGTCTTGTAAGACATTCTCATCTCACATGGCCCCAGTCATGACAGACTTGTAAGACATTCCCACCTCACGCTGTCTGGCCTGTAGAACACCAAGCCAACAGTCTTGTAAGACATTCCCACCTCACGCTGTCTGCCATGTAGAACACCAAGCCAACAGTCTGTGTGAGTTTTCCCCGTGTCAAGAACTTCGCTCCACCAGATAAGTAGCTAAGTCCTCCCAGTAATCCCCGCCTTCCTGCACTAAGCCTACGTCCCGAGTGTGCACGCAGATGTCATAAAATAACTACTTCATTAGATTCAAACCCGGGGCCATTAATTGGGGTGCAGCCGTGACAAGTGGCGCACAGCTGCTAATGATGGCGTACATCATTAAACAACATCCTGATGTCATAAGATTGGTGGTTCTCAGAATTGTGTTAAATGAGGGACACCGAAAACCTCGACGACACTTTACAAATTCCATTTAAAATTTGTTTTATTTTAATGGAATGAAAACTTGTAGGGGAAAAAGCGCCATTTAAGAACACGCCTACCGACACATGACTACCATCAGCTGGTTGTGATGTGCTGGTGTCCAGTGCCATCAAGTTTATTATTGCACGATCACGCCTGGACCAATGACCATTAACAACTGGACCAATGACCACTCACAACTGGACCAATGACCACTCACAAATAGACCAATGACCACCCACAACTGGACCAAAGACCACTCACAACTGGACCAATGACCACTCACAACTGGACCAATGGCCACTCACAACTAGACCAATGACCACTCACAACTGGACCAATTGCCACTCACAACTAGACCAATGACCACTCACAACTGGACCAATGGCCACTCACAACTAGACCAATGACCACTCACAACTGGACCAATGACCACTCAAAAATAGACCAATGACCACTCACAACTGGACCAATGACCACTCACAACTGGACCAATGGCCACTCACAACTGGACCAATGGTCACTGACAACTGGACCAATGACCACTCACAACTGGACCAATGGCCACACACAACTGGACCAATGACCACTCACAACTTGACTAATGACCACTCACAACTGGACCAATGACCACTCACAACTTGACCAATGACCACTCACAACTGGACCAATGAACTCTCACAACTTGACCAATGACCACTCACAACTTGACCAATGACCACTCCCAACTGGACCAATGACCAATCACAACTGGACCAATGACCACTCACAACTGGACCAATAACCACTCAAACATGGACCAATTGCCACTCACAACTGGACCAATGATCACTGACAACTGGAGCAATGACCACTCAGAACTGGACCACTGGCCACTCACAACTGGACCAATAACCACTCAAACATGGACCAATGACCACTCACAATTGGACCAATGACCACTCACAACTTGACCAATGACCAATCACAACTGGACCAATGACCACTCACAACTGGACCAATAACCACTCAAACATGGACCAATTGCCACTCACAACTGGACCAATGACCACTGACAACTGGAGCAATGACCACTCAGAACTGGACCACTGGCCACTCACAACTGGACCAATAACCACTCAAACATGGACCAATGACCACTCACAACTGGACCAATGACCACTGACAACTGGACAAATGACCACTGACAACTGGACCAATGACCACTCACAACTTGATCAATGGCCACTCACAACTGGACCAATGACCACTCACAACTGGACCAATGACCACTCACAACTGGACCAATGACCACTCACAACTAGCCATCTTCTCATTATTTAACATCCAAGCTCCAGTAGTCTCCCGTCAGCTAGACGTCCTGTCATGGCGTTCATTGCCTCAGCTGTTCCAAGTATCATGACCTGGCGTGTAATTAACTCGTCCGATGGCCGGCGCTAGGGAAGACATGGACCCGAGGGACATGTCAAGGTTTTGGTCAAGGTTTATTGTTCCGTTATTCGACACATCAATTAACGACACTTAACTACTATATTACATCATCGCTACACATCTGACAAAGTTGTACATGTACAAGTATTTATCTACACATATTAAGGAATGCCTTGTTTGAGATTAGGTATTCGCAAATATTTGTGAGTCATCATTTTAAGTACCTGGTGTTGACTGAGTTAATGGTGATGACGATGGTACTGAATACATCAATTTGATAAAATATCTAGACATAGAGAGTTCGGTCTAAAGAGATATCGGACACCTGTTTAAAGGATTATTTCTTCACGTGTTCCACAATTGTCTACAAACTTCTTTCAGGGATGGAACTTTGGTTGTGTTCACATCAAAGTTATTGGCCTTTAAAATCTTAAAGACAACGAGACCAACAAAGTTATGAGAGGGGAGGGTCTGAGATAACATGGAGATGTTCTCTAGCCCCCCCCCCCACCCCCATCCCCGTTCAAGTACCCACGGAAGTCTGGAACAAACGGTCGAAATTAAAGGCCAGTAACTCTCAGGTCCAAACTTATCGCTTCAGTTTAAGTATCCGCCGCCCAGGGACTGCTGTCAAAGGGATTTGGGGGGTTGGGGTGATCTGACGAGACTGACAGGTGGGGTGAGATTTGAGAATAAAATGACCACCAAGTTAGATAACTGCGTGTTAATTTTTATCTCAACAAAAATGAAAGCGATGAAGATTTTAGAATTAATCAAAAACTTTTTTTTTGAAATCATTAAGTGTAAATATTTGTTTCAATAGAATGTAGATCTATAGTGCATATAACACGAAAAATAGAAATGTATAAATAAAGAGAAAAAAAAGAGACATTTATCGGATGAAGAACGGTATCATGAAAGTAGAATATTGATTTCTGTAACTGGAGAGTGGTGATGTCAGGTAGGAGTACGTATCTTGTAATAATTGTTCTAACAATAGTAGAACAGAGGGAGTTAAGACATTGTAAATAGTTTACTCAAATTATATTGATCTGACGATGGTTCAAATGAATTAGCCCGTCACTCGGTGGTTCTCACATTAAGATGACTCGAGGCAAGCCATCTTCTGTGATGAAGAAACTAAGCCAGTTATTAAATGATTCTCACATAAATATAAACAGGGGCCAGGCATCATTTTTGGTGGCACTCTAATTAATACTGACTACGCCACAAACTGGCACGGCAGGGGTTCTCAAATCTAAGTGGACATCTCCTCAGTCAGACCTCCGAATTATTCGTCCAACATTCCCGTCTGCTGGTGATGACCAGCGAGAGTTATTGCCCGTGATGCCGGACTGCCGAGTCCCCAGGGAGCAACCAAATACCACAGCGAGCGCGTGGCGCGTGAGTTCAAACCTCGCACGAGCGGAGGTCCCCGGATGACCAGGTCTCGCGGCATTCTCATCACCGTCCGAGAAATGCCGAGAACGCAATCACCGGGTTGTGGTATGGGGCACTCACTAAGGGACACAACCCACGCCGCTCAGGTAGTTAATCAATAAGTGATGGCTGAGGTAAGAATCTTGACTTGAGGGTGGGTGTTGTTGGAGGGGAGGAGGGGGGCTGTACAAGACGCTACCTGGACAGTTGCAACGTGATGAGAAGTCTGTTAAGACGTTACTGGACCAGTCAACGTGATGAGAAGTCTGTTAAGACGTTACTGGACCAGTCAACGTGATGAGAAGTCTGTTAAGACGTTACTGATCCAGACAACGTGATGAGAAGTCTGTTAAGACGTTACTGGACCAGTCAACGTGATGAGAAGTCTGTTAAGACGTTACTGAACCAGTCAACAGATTCTAACACCAACCCATTTTACATACTTGCTGTACATTGAACGGTTACTGAGTTAAGAAAACACACACGAGAATAAAAATATAAGTTTTAAAAAAAATTGAAAGCAATTTCAAGCCTGAACACTTCCAGACAGCCAGCTGAGCTATTTAAAAAACAGTAAACTGTACAAATATTCTATAATATGTTCTTTTAGTGAGCCATTCAAATCAAGCTTTTCGATTATTAAGACTATCAGGTCTGAAAAGCGATCAGATTAATAGATAAGATTTATTTGATTTATTATATTTTAAAGCGTTGGTGAAAACATTTGTACACTTTTATTATAAAATATAAAATGTTTGGGGGCCCCAAAACCACCGGGGGCCCCTGGCTATAGCCCGTTCAGCCATCCACTTAGTCCACCAAAGAGTTCATATATTTAATTTTGCGTTACGTTACCGTTGTATTGTATTAGTTAGACCTCATGATAGTAACGGTAGCCTCTGACTAGGATTGGCGTCATCTTGAATCACGTTAGTTCAATAAATTAGTCAGAAATGAATAGAGCTACACACACATAAATAAAAATTGTTGAGGTTTAGTGAAAACATGAACATTTTCTTTAATTTAAATGATATTTTAGATCTCTTGCGATGTCTTCTTTCGCTGACTCGATTTAGGATAACGAAGGGGTTATAAGGAGGTAATCTTCAAGTTCAAAACAGATCCAAACACGGGAAGTTCATGAGACGAATTTCCTCAATGAAAAGTTGGCTACCGTCTTAACATGTATGGCTGTAATAATAAGATCAGACAAGTTAATTAATCGGTGTATAAGAATATTTGAGCAGAACTAACGGTTGAACGAAATTTGATGATGATAAAAACTCAACGAAGAGCCATAAATACTTCATGTTGTTAACGTTGGTCGCCATTTTGTTTTATGTTTCCCAGAAGCCCCCCTGATGTGTCACCGGAAGTTGCCGCCATCTTTCTGGAACTCGGCGTACCAGCCACCTTGTAACAACAACAGCAACTTCTCATTGGGAGCCGACGCCTACTTTCAGTCATCACTCTACAACCTCCACAAAACGTGGCCGTATCACTACGGATCTCAGTCCCACACGTACCCACATCCACAGGTGGGTCATCCATGTCTTGTACAAACAATCATATAATTTATCCATTCAAACAATATATTCAAAAAAATTCGCAGGCATAGGCATGAACGATTGGGTTAGTGGGTCGGTGGGTCATAGGAAGGGTGGATCAGTGGTTTGGTGGGTCGGTGGGTGGGTCGAATGAAGGGTTGGTCGGTGGGCGTTTATGTCTGCTTCTATAGAACACCTGAACTCGGATGTTCAAAATAAGACTTGAACTATCTACGGTACTCTGTACACCTGAACTATCTACGGTACTCTGTACACCTGAACTATCTACGGTACTCTGTACACCTGAACTATCTACGGTACTCTGTACACCTGAACTATCTACGGTACTCTGTACACCTGAACTATCTACGGTACTCTGTACACCTGAACTA
>MUZC01001299.1:1345149-1352649 GCA_002072015.1 Radix auricularia
GGAAAAAAAAAAAAAAAAAAAAAAAAAAAAAACCCACTTGCTTTGACTAAGGACTATGGTGTCATGGGATAATTTAACAATCAAATTAGAAAACGTACAAAATCTATTTTCAGAGTTGTAAAAGTTAGTAGGTTGAAAAGTTATTATTATTATTATTATTATTTGTATGTTTAAATTATTGGTTTTCACTTCGTCCATCTGTTTCTCATTCGCCTCGAGTATTTTCTCGGACATTCTCTGCTGGACATTGAGTCAAGGACGGACGTTGACTGAGTTTCTGAAGCCGTGGACCAAAGAACTTGTTGTCAACACAGCAACACGTCATGTCAGTGCTGCCATCAACAGTTGCCGGCTTCAGTGGAGGCACAACGCTTCGTCCGTCTGTCAGGGACAAACTGATTCAGTGACGTACACATTAAACCGGGTCTTTAGGACCTAAAGGCTCGACCCAACAGAGAATGAATAATCATTAGTTCTGTCCTATATATAAATATAAGGGATTTATAGTCAAAAACTTTGTTTTTACGGGTTGTTTTTTAAAAATATTTTATAAGAAACACCTTATAAGCGCCCGCCCAACGTTTTAATACCACGGGGATTGGTCACAATATTAATTCATGTGGCACGTGAATGTCAACAACGGCAGACGTATATAAATGCCATATAGATTTAATTGCTGTAATTTAATTACGGTACATTCAATCGATCGATATAATGGCTTATATGTGGTAACATTTTAAGATCTCTAGGGCCATTAAAACTATTAAAAGTGGTTTAATTTTACGTTGGAAATTTTAAATTTTGCGGACAGACAAAAAAAAAAAAAAAAGCATGATAATAAATTGTTGTAAAGAAAAAACATCGAATTATAATAAAGACCAGTAGATGATTCATTTAGCCTGATAAAACGTAATAGCTGGTATTTTTTATTTATGTTCAACTAAAAAAACATTATAACGAGAATGTTGTGGAGATCATAATACAGAGAGGTGACCTGGAACATTATTAGTGGAAGTAGTCTACTAGACTTAGTACCATTCAGATCTCAACGAGCTCAGAGTTAGAGCCGTTATAGTCCATACCTATATAACGGCAATAACACCATGACACACCACCTGCCAACATCAGACGTCCACAACACAACATTGGGTATCTGATCAGTTGATGGGTTTGTGGAGATGTTGGTTGTGTGTGTGTGGGGGGGGGGATCATGGCCTGAGTGTAAACCCTAGGTCCTAAGTCATGAGTGGAGAGACGTTTGGAAGGTCCGGTCCATTAGGTGCCATGTAAACTCTTTTGAAATACCTGAATTAGGACTTATATTACGACTAAGATGTATGACTTTGCAAGTCCTAATTTAAGTCATATACACAAATCTTAATTTTTGTCTTATATGCAAGTCCATACCAATGTATGACTTTAATTAGGACTTGTAAGTATGACTTAAATAAAGACTTGGATGTAGGACTTTAATAAAGACTTGGATGTAGGACTTTAATAAAGACTTGGATGTAGGACTTAAACAAAGACTTGGATGTAGGACTTTAATAAAGACTTGGATGTAGGACTTTAATAAAGACTTGGATGTAGGACTTTAATAAAGTATACATTTGATGCCGTGTCTCCACTAAGGAGACCCACTTTGAAGGTCTGATTACATATAAATGATTGCTACACAAAAAATTTTTATAAGAAAATTATCACCATTATAAATCCTTGTTATTTGTCAGGGAAAAAAAAAATTTGAAAGTTCATCCCTGCCCAAGTGAATGTGAGTTTAGTGCGGCCAATTACCGGAGTTAATTTATTTTATGATGTGATTAACTGAGATGGACCATATTCCCGTGTGTGCCGAGAGAAAGTTCAGACGGGTTTACAGCCAGCACCAACAAGTCGTTGTTATTGGCCCGGTCCTGTGTTTGACTTATCGTCTGCTTGTTTTGCATCTCGCAAATCGGACAGATTCTCATTTCAATGTGTCTCTCTCGTTTCAGCCCTTGTCTCCTCCTCGCTCTTGCACTCGGCAATCCCGGCGCGAGCAGTCACTTCTGACGTGTATTTATGACGAGTACCGGGCCCTGAAGGATGCGCTTAGCTGCACACCGCGTCGTAAACCAGGCTGGGTGTGGAGGCGATGCAGGGGAGATAAGAAATTGGAGGAGCTGCCAGTAATTGTTTGGTCCCTTCCAGGCAATTTGTGAGCAGTTCCCTGCCCTTGCTCAAATAATAATGGTTCTTCCCACCATGAACTTCTCACCGCAGTGATACATCAAGGCAGGAGTTTTGCCCCTTTGCCTTCAACGCCTCCATTTCTTACAATACGATCTGGTGTTAAATTTCTTCTTAACTTCAACACAGAAGATGCCAGTAGGATCGATATTTTACATACCGATAACAAAATTCAACCGGTCGCCTATCGACGAGGTAGAACAGTTGGTGATTATATTTGCCTTTTATTTTTATTGTCCCATGGGGGGTGGGGGGGTGGAGGGGGCAGTTACTGCATTTTAATACGGGGTTTAAAAAAGAAATGAATTACTCAGTGAGGGGATCTTAGTTTTGGGATCTTAGAGCTCAGAAAAATGGATTCAGTGTTGTTTAGTGTACGTTATCAGAAGTACTAACAGTACATATGTTGGTAGTCTTAAGTACTGACAGTATATATGTTTGTAGTATAAAGTACTGACAGTACAGATGTTTGTAGTATAAAGTACTGACAGTACAGATTTTGTAGTATAAATTATAAAGTACTGACAGTAAATATGTTTGTTGTATAAAGTACTGACAGTACAGATTTTGAAGTATAAAGTACAGACATTCTAACCTAGTTTAACAGAACAAGTTAGAGTACAGTTAGAGTACAGTTAGAGTACAGTTAGAGTACAGTTAGAGTACAGTTAGAGTACAGTTAGAGTACAGTTAGAGTACACATTTTAATGACAAAAGGATCCTAGGATGGCAAAAGATCTCGCCCTTCATTTGACCGACTGTGTTTTGTATGACAGGAAGGTCATTTACACCGAAATGGTCGGGAGACAGGACTATTTGTCTTATAATGGTGGGGAGACATGACTATTTGTCTTATAATGGTCGGGAGATATGACTATTTGTCTTATAATGGTCGGGAGACAGGATTATTTGTCTTATAATGGTCGGGAGATATGACTATTTGTCTTTTAATGGTCGGGAGATATGACTATTTGTCTTATAATGGTCGGGAGATATGACTATTTGTCTTATAATGGTCGGGAGATATGACTATTTGTCTTATAATGGTCGGGAGACAGGATTATTTGTCTTATAATGGTCGGGAGATATGACTATTTGTCTTATAATGGTCGGGAGATATGACTATTTGTCTTATAATGGTCGGGGGACAGGATTATTTGTCTTATAATGGTCGGGAGACAGGACTATTTGTCTTATAATGGTCGGGAGACAGGACTATTTGTGTTATATAATCGATAGATTGTTTTTACTATAGATTTCACCTCAGTTAAGTTGTAATAACATTTTACTAGTTTTATTTGTTTTATTCGTCTGTTTGTTCGTTGAAGAAGGCTCTTTGTCAAAACGTTACGTCATGTTAGGCTAACTCATACCCTGTTTATTTTTTTTTTTTCATTTACTAGTTCATAAGCCTGATTGCAGTTTCACCCCCATTTTGTTTACACATATAGGATGTCGGAAATGGCAATAGCAAATATTATAGTGGCAATCTCATGGTATTCCGCTTTGACTTTTGTTTAATCCAGAAGACTGAAAGATTTGTTTCCAGGGGCGGATTAAGACTGCATGGGGCCCCTGGCTATAGCCCGTTCGCCCCCCCCCCCTTAATCCGCCATAGGTTTCCCACGTAGTTTTAAGGTGGCCGCCATTGTAATCTCGAGCAGTTGAACTTCTTCTTGCACATACATGCTAGATATATACTATTGGTTTGTTAAATGGGTCACGGATCCATTCCTTACCAGTTCGTACAGTACTGTGTTTTTGGAAAGTAAAGCTCGAACTTTTTAAAAGCAAAAACATGTGAACTTGCACTAATTTGGACAATGAATGTTCTAGCTCAGTCACGCCTAGATTGCCTCCTAATATTTGAAATCTATCCTTAATACGCCGTCCCCACAACTCAGGTTTGTCTATAAACGCAGGTATTTGCTCCTCTAACTTGAAAACAGTTGACTTTTTCCCTTGAAGGGACAGAATAAGTTCATTTAAGCTGGCTTAATAAGTCACACAAGTATAAAGTCAGTTTTGTGATGTATGACTTGTCAATGAGATGTGCTGGTATCTGTGACTTCTTTTCTGAGGGAAATCTTTGCAATGACTCTTGTAATTCAAATATTTGGCTTAGCGATTTTCGTCTGGATAACCATCTTATTTATGAGTACAAAAGAAGTCAGCTATGCTCTGTGCCCACCTTCTCTTAAAGCTGCTCAAACTTGTGTGAGTTTAAGACATGTGCTTTGATGTTGTTTATAACTTTAAAGAATCAAATCAATGCACTGTTAAATTCCGGAGAAAAAAATAATTACAAATTTTAAAAAAATAGAAAAAACCGGAAATAGAAGTAGAACAACTGGTGACTATTCTAAAGCATGCACGTCAAAAGCGCGCACGACAAAAGATCGCCGACAGAAGAGCGCCGACAAAAAGTGCCAAACATTGAGTGTAGGCACGATCTGTGCTAAAGTGTTATTGATTTCTCTTGAAGGGGTGCCGCCAAAACGCGTTACAAGTTATTGCCTTTTGTGTTACATGGAAAGACGTACAATCCCTTGAGGAATACACAACTGTAAAAACTATATAAAATTAAAATAATATAAAGTTCCTGTCGCAAGCGTTCTAATAATTGTATCTGGACCGCTTGTTCCAAGATACAAAAAAATTTCTATTACACAAGAAATAACGACACTGCTAACAAAATAAACTTCAATGGCGTCCCCCCGCCACAACAACCGTCTACCCAAAAACTCTCTAAACTGTTACACATATTTTTATGACGTCAACAAAAACAATTAATTTTGCACGCTTTCGCACCATTAACCAATAACTTTAATAACAAAAAAGCGACCACCAAACACACCACCGTGCGCAACTCACAACAAGTTACAAGGACAAATTGGTCATCCGTGACAGTTCCTTTGGCGGCCCGGTTCCATTTGTTCCACGGCCTGGTACCGATGCGCGGCCCGGGGGTTGGGGAACACTGATAGGGAACACTGCTGGGGAACACTGTTCTAAACTTCAACAGTTTTTATTTTTACGTTTTGAGAATAATTGTAAATAGATTTCATCTTGTCAACTGCTACTTTAGAAGCAGTAACAGATGAATTTTAAATATTTTAAAATTATATTTGCAGTATATTTGCGTAAAGTAAAAGTTCTTATAGACCAGGAATCTCCAAACTTTTCTGCCGGAGGGCCGCATTAACTGTCAAACAGCTGTTTTAGGGCCGACTGCACACAGTTTTGTGGTAAACTACTGGTAAAAATAGTATCTTTATTTAAATTTAAAGGTATCCATGGGCCGGATGAGAGGGCCGCGCGAGCCGTAGTTTTGAGACCTCTGTTATAGACCATAAGATACCGAAGTACTCTACTCTCCAGGCCGTTTGCCTTATAGTCAAACACCCCCACCCCCACCCCACAGCCTAACAACAGCCCTTATGATAGACATCACCCAACCTTCCCTCCCCACAACCTTTTATTGTCTAACATCCCACCACCTCCCTCCCCAACCTCTTATTGTCTGACATCCCACCACCTCCCCCCTCCCCAACCTCTTATAGTCTGACATACCACCACCTCCCACCCCAACCTCTTATAGTCTGACACCACCACCCTGACAGGCCCATGAAGGTAGAGACACACTAGACAATCAGAACATCTAAATAACTCATTGTTTCTCACGAGTCCCATCGGCTGACTGCTTGACGTTACCGATGCTAGAAATCATCAGTTGTAATGTGGTGCTAGTGAATGTACATCATGATGTAATGTTGTTTTAGTCAATGTACATCATGATGTACTGTTGTTTTAGTCAATGTACATCATGATGTAATGCTGTGTTAGTAAATGTACATCATGATGTAATGTTGTTTTAGTCAATGTACATCATGATGTAATGCTGTGGTAATTAGATTGTGTTTGTTATTGAATATCATCAGTTATATTGCTGCGTGATATCATATGATATATTCCTTTTGTTGTGATCTATTTTTCTATATTTATTGAGTAGAAATGGAAATTTAATCTTTGTGGAGTGTTTTTATAGTTTAGTTAAAGTGTTTACATAATTATATTCTAATCAAAGTGTTAATATAATTATAGTTTAGTCTAAGAGTCTATCTATATATATATATAATTCTCCTAATGGTTCAACCATGCCAGACACCAAACTGTCTAACCCCACCGACCAATGATCTGGCAAGAAAAGGTAGTGCAGAGGGTGGGGGGTCATCGAGACCAACATAGTGTTCAATTCAGGTCAATTACTTTGTTCTTTCAGAACAACAGAATAGCGTGTACTTCGTAGTGTTGTGGTTATTACATTCGCCTAACACGTGGAAGGTCGTAGGTTCAAGCCCCAGCTAAGACATTTCATTTTTTAATTTTTAAAAATGTTTGTGTTTGTGCCCTTTCATTACCCACTTTCTTTTCTAACATGACTTCGCAACACGCTGTAAGCTTTGTCGTGCTCTCCGCTGTGCTCAGTGACAGAAAAGTAGTTACACACTCTCAACAATTACTTTAATAAAATGAATACTTTAGTTACCTCCTCGCTCTCCAGGCATGCGCAACTGTGTGTACCCGCTGCAGTGTGTATCTCATCGCTCCTGTGTCCTCAGTCGCTTTGGTATCTCCTACAGTCGTCTGAGCCACGTTGCCTTTCAGTTGTTCTTTGCTATTCCGGCTGGTTTGGTTTGCCAACAGGGCCAAACGTTCAAAAAGATATGTCTGTATCTTCCAAAACCTGTTTTCAGTCATGGACAATTGTATGTTGCTCTCTCCAGAGTTCCTTTTTTTATTCACTCACAGTCGTTTGCCCAAACCCACCCCATTTGGACAACCGTATTTTCGGGAAGTCTTCACCCATCACTAAATCATTAGCGGCGTATGCAACAACGCGGGTCGGCTAGTATATTTAATTCTAGTAAAATTCTTTAGGTTTGGGGACGTTACAATGCGTCTTTGTGTCTTGGGGGGGGGGGAGGTGTAAGTTCTATAACAAATTGTTAAAATGTGGCCTTAGATTCATGATTAGCAGGTTTTTATGGCATTGTTTAATTTATATGATCAGAAAATTTAAATCACAACCTAATGAACATTCATTGAGTAAGTTTAGATGTCATCGGTCAACACGTTCCTAGGGTAAAATGAAAGTCTCACCAAAATGTGTTGCCACAGATTCTCAAAGAATTGTACGTTTTCTGAAACTTACATTATCGGTTTGTGGGGAATGGGGGAAAGGAGAGAGAGAGAGAGAGATAGAGACAG
>MUZC01001299.1:1355149-1380003 GCA_002072015.1 Radix auricularia
GATTCGTTGATGCAATCATTGGTGGACCTCGTATCATGTTGTTTGAACGTTTGCTGCTTTGTTTTTAAATTTCCCCTTCAGAAGAGAATTTGAGAAAGTGAATTTTTAACACCTGAACTTGCCTTACTTTGCCCAAAATTGAACCTTTATCTTTGATACTCTATGATACTCTACTTCTAAGAAAGAATTAGTAATGATCGTAAGGATTTTGAGTAAATATTTTGAATTTGTATCAAAGGCTTGAGTGTACCAAACGATCATTTGCTCAATGATATTAAATTTATTCAAACATTCGACTATCCAGTTTGTGGATGATGTTACTTTTATTCATTGATCCATTCAGTCAGTTGGATATTTTTCACATGTTACAGCTGGGTCGCACTCCTGAAAGCTATCACCATTCAATACAGCACACCAATTGGCTGTATAGAGAATGGATTTTTTTCAAACATTCTCGGTAACAAGCGGCGAAACGACCTTTTTTTTCCACTTCATATTTGTCTAAATGAAGTTCATGTACAATAGACGAGGAATATATTGTGAGTCTGTGGTAGGCCTCAGGGAAAAGGTGAAGTTAGATAAATAAAGTAAGCGGGGATGAGGTATGGAGGAGGCCCGTCCCGAGAACATCTCTGAGAGTACTGCGCGCTGCTTCGGGAATTCCCTCTCAAAGCATTCCTGCTAGTGTGCCTCTGGTTGGGCCTTCATGCCACACGAGTCACTGAGATGGGCCCCCGACTCGTACAAACCTCAGTGGTCGCCGGGCGGGGACTCCGCTGTTGTTGAAAGCAACAACCGAGCTATGCGCGAGGAGAAGGAGACAAATTGGTTCCATGGCGTCCAGGTTGTGTGCCGCGGCATTAAGTTCTAATGTACGACAGCAGGTTCACTTACAGTGAATCTCATGTTTCTCTCACCAACCACTTCAATCAACTTAAATGTTAGATACGTTAGGAAATAGTTTATTTACTAATACGTGATACAATGGTCAAATAGACAGACGCTATCGAAGACTTAAGTCATAGATGCTGTTGATGATTTGCGTTTATCCCGACGAACTTACAAAATAATAAAACACCTTTCTACAAAAACTCCACGTCTGTTTTTAAATCTTTTCAAAAATGACCAGTAGGGTTTTTATAATAACATGACAGGCAGGGTCTTTATAATGTCATCACCAGCAGGGTTTTTATGTAATGACAGGCAGGGTTTTTATTATGTCATTTGTTACATGAGGTACAATGAGTGTTTATTTATTGTCCAAGTAGTCTGTGCTTTAACAGAACTGTCAATAAAAAGAACGAAATAAAGGTTGGCGATAGCAGCAGTGGGGAAAACCCAGAATTATTTTTAGATTTGGCTTCAGGTGGGTTGTGTGGAGTCTTCTTATCTCCCTCTGTTTGATGTTACACGTTATTCAATATCTCCAACTGCGCATTATCTCCCTTTATATCACATCTCCCTTTATTCTATATCTCCATATATACCATATCTCCCTATATTCCATATCTCATTATATTCCATTTCTCCATATAGGCCATATCTCCCTATATTCCATATCTCCATATATTCCATATCTCCCTATATTCCATATCTCCATATATACCATATCTCCATATATACCATATTTCCCTATATACCATATCTTCCTTTACACAATAAATCCCTATATTCCATATCTCCGTATATTCCATTGCTTCCTACATTCCACATCTCCCTATATTCCACATCTCCCTATATTCCACATCTCCCTATATTCCACATCTCCCTATATTCCACATCTCCCTATATTCCACATCTCCCTATATTTCACATCTCCGTATATTCCATATCTCCCTATATTCCACATCTCCGTGTATTCCATATCTCCCTATATTCCAAATCTCCCTATATTCCACATCTCCGTATATTCCATATCTCCCTATATTCCATATCTCCCTATATTCCATATCTCCCTATATTTCATATCTCCATATATGCCATATCTCCACATATGCCATATCTCCCTATATTCCATATCTCCCTATATTCCATATCTCCATATATGCCATATCTCCCTATATTCCATATCTCCATATACTCCATATCTCCATATATGCCATATCTCCCTATATTCCATATCTCCCTATATTCCACATCTCCCTATATTTCATAACTCCATATATGCCATATCTCCATATATGCCATATCTCCCTATATTCCATATCTCCCTATATTCCACATCTCCCTATATTCCATATCTCCATATATGCCATATCTCCCTATTTTCCATATCTCCCTATATTCCACATCTCCCTATATTTCATATCTCCATATATGCAATATCTCCCTATATTCCATATCTCCCTATACTCCATATCTCCATATATTCCATATCTCCTTATATTCGATATCTCCCTATATTCCACATCTCCCTATATTTAATATCTCCATATATGCCATATCTCCCTATATTCCATATCTCCCTATATTCCATATATCCCTATATTGCATATCTCCCTATATTCCATATCTCCCTATATTTCATATGTCCCTATATTCCATATATGCCATATCTCCCTATATTCCATATCTCCATATATGCCATATCTCCATATATGCAATATCTCCATATATGACATATCTCCATATATTCCATATCTCCCTATATGCCATATCTCCCTTTATTCCATATCTCCCTATATGCCAGATCTCCCTCAATTCCATATCTCCATATATGCCATATCTCCCTATATTCCATATTTCCCTATATTCCATATGTCCCTATATTCCATATCTCCATATATGCCATATCTCCCTATATTCCATATCTCCCTATACTCTATATCTCCATATATGCCATATCTCCCTATTTTCCATATCTCCCTATATTCCACATCTCCCTATATTTCATATCGCCATATATGCCATATCTCCCTATATTCCATATCTCCCTATATTCCATATCTCCATATATTCCATATCTCCCTATATTCCATATCTCCCTATATTCCATATCTCCATATATGCCATATCTTCATATATGCCATGCCTCCCTATATTCCATATCTCCACATATGCCATATCTCCATATATGCTATATCTCCCTATATTTCATATCTCCCTATATTCCATATATGCCATATCTGCCTATATTCCATATCTCCATATATGCCATATCTCCCTATATTCCATATCTCCATATATGCCATATCTACATATATGCAATATCTCCATATATGCCATATCTCCATATATTCCATATATCCCTATATTCCATATCTCCCTATATTCCCCATCTCCCTATATTCCACATCTCCCTATATTCCATATCATACAGAATGGGACTGAACTATTTGTGTAAGAAGACAATAAAGTTTAGCTTTATTTATGGACTAATTACAATAATAGTAAACGTTTCGGCTCATGCCTTCATCAGCACAATAACATAAATAATTTCTTACATATATCTTAAAACATATTAGAGTCTATGTGATAAAAAATGAAAAGAAAAGAAAAACAAAAACAAACAAAGACACAGAATATAGGAAAAAGGAGGAAGTTGAAGTATCTAAAGTAACAGTGAAAACCACAACGGGAAAACGATTTTGTAGTCAGGTAAAATTGTGGATTTGGTTAATTCCATATGGAGCCAACGTACCAAATCGTTTTATGAGTCTATTTTCCATGTGGACTCTATCATGGGTATTGGTTGCATATACAATACCCGTAAGTGCAATATCAAAAATGCCATCGTGGTCAACACTGTTAAATGTTTAGACACAGGACACTGAGCCTGTTTATTTATATTGTACAGGTGTTCTCTAAACCGATCTCCAAGACGACGACCTGTCTCACCCACATAAATTTTATTACATCTCTTTCAAATAATTGCATAAATCACGTTTCGACTGGTGCAAGTGAATCCATCTTTTATTACGAATTGTTCAAGAGGGAAAGAAATTTTGTTAATTTCAACCACATATAGACAAGTATTGCAACGGTTACGGTTGCAACCTTTTGTTCCAATATGTGCTTTCATTGTGGGAAGGTGACTTCTTACAAGTATGTCTCTGAGGCTTTTATATCTCCGGAAAGCAAAAAGAGGAGGTTTTTTGAAGACCTGGTGGGTTAGAGGGTCAGCCATAAGGATTGGTCGGTTTTTGAGAATCACCTGGCGGGCTTTAAAATTATGAGGATGGAAAGTTAAAACAAATTTGGATCGATCACATTGATCGTGAACAGATGATGTAAATGTGTCCTGTCTGGTCATGCCTTTAATTCTATTGACAGCTGATATCAAATATTGTTTCCGGGTATGACCTCCTAAAAAAGTCCAGCATTTCATCGCTTCTTTCCAAGAAGTCTGCCTCATCACTGCAGAGTCTTTTAAGTCTCAATAGTTGTGAAAATCGGATAGAGTTCTCCCTTTACACTATATCTCCCTTTGTTTCATCGTGTCCCTAAAGTCTCTGCGTTCTTCTGTACAGTCATCTCTAAATGTTCAGCCATGGTGGACACAGAAAACGGTTTCTCGTAGTACGCTCGTTCCAAGAACAAGATTGGTAACATTATGGAATAGTGTTCACAAGTCATTATGGGTATTGGGGGTGGGGGTGAGGGGTGGGGGGAAAAGCGGCGATTAAACATTTCAGATTTGTGTTTGTTTAAGCCACGTTTTGATGGTCACAGCCTGGTGACCATGACGGACAGTGTGGATTATTAGCGCAAGTCAATCACCATCACCATCACAATCACCATCACCATCACAATCACCATCACAATCACCCTCACAATCACCCTCACCATCACAATCACCCTCACCATCACAATCACCCTCACCATCACAATCACCATCACAATCACCATCACAATCACCATCACAATCACCATCACAATCACAATCACCATCACAATCACCATCACAATCACCATCACAATCACCATCACAATCACCATCACAATCACCATCACAATCACCATCACCATCACAATCACCATCACAATCACCATCACAATCACCATCACAATCACAATCACAATCACAATCACAATCACCATCACAATCACCATCACAATCACAATCACCATCACAATCACCATCACAATCACCATCACAATCACAATCACCATCACAATCACCATCACCATCACAATCACCCTCACCATCACAATCACAATCACAATCACCATCACAATCACCATCACAATCACCATCACAATCACCATCACAATCACCATCACAATCACCATCACCATCACCATCACAATCACCATCACAATCACAATCACAATCACCATCACAATCACAATCACCATCACAATCACAATCACAATCACCATCACAATCAACATCACAATCACAATCACCATCACAATCACAATCACAATCACCATCACAATCACCATCACAATCACCATCACAATCACCCTCACCATCACAATCACAATCACCATCACAATCACCATCACCATCACAATCACCATCACAATCACCATCACAATCACGATCACCATCACAATCACCATCACAATCACCATCACAATCACCATCACAATCACCCTCACCATCACAATCACCATCACAATCACCATCACCATCACAATCATCATCACAATCACCATCACAATCATAATCACAATCACAATCACCATCACAATCACAATCACCATCACAATCACCATCACAATCACAATCACCATCACAATCACCATCACAATCACCATCACAATCACCATCACAATCACCATCACAATCACAATCACAATCACCATCACAATCACCATCACAATCACCCTCACCATCACAATCACCATCACAATCACCATCACAATCACAATCACCATAACAATCACCATCACAATCACCATCACAATCACCATCACAATCACCATCACAATCACAATCATACTCACCATCACCATCACAATCACCCTCACCATCACAATCACCCTCACCATCACAATCACAATCACCATCACAATCACCATCACAATCACCCTCACAATCAACCTCACCATCACAATCATACTCACCATCACAATCACCATCTTTATGTCAAGTAGGTGGGTCAGTTGTTGATGTGACAAGGTGGTCGTCCCAAAATGACCTCAGCAAACAAATGGTAGGCACAGGTGTAGAAGTCACATTTAACAGGTCTTGGGGGGCGGGGCACTGAACGAGTTCAAAGAAATGATATGACGTCATGGACACGACCATAGACACACACACACGCACTAAATGTGTATGTGGGGGGGGGGGGAAGTGTTTATATCCCCTGAACTATACTTATGGTAGGTACACGAGCCATTGTTAGACTTGTATGTCTACTTATGGTAGGTACACGAGCCATTGTTAGACTTGTATGTCTACTTATGGTAGGTACACGAGCCATTGTTAGACTTGTATGTCTACTTATGATAGGTACACGAGCCATTGTTAGACTTGTATGTCTACTTATGGTACATACACGAGCCATTGTTAGACTTGTATGTCTACTTATGGTACATACGCGAGCCATTGTTTGACTTGTATGTCTACTTATGGTACATACACGAGCCATTAAAACTCTTCCATTGTACGTTCGAGAAAAATAGTTATTGACACTGCTGAAAGTAATTTGTAACATTTAACTCTTCACACATATTACCTCATGGCTGGGCATGTGACTGACCATGTGACTTGCCATGTGACTGACCGTGTGACTTGCCATGTGACCGGCCATGTGACTTGCCACGTGACTCTCCATTCTGACGTTTGATCAAATTCTTCCTTGCACTGATGAAAATAAGTTTTCGGTACCGAGTTTTGAGTTTGGAAACAAGGGAAGTAATTAGTGTCAACATCACAAACTAGCGCCATCTGGTGGTGTGAGTGGGAGCGTCCCACGACACCAACTCCGCCATCTGAACTTCTGTCGGGTGAACAATGGCGTGGTGTGAACTGTCGGCGACTTGAACCTGTTCAACAGAGATGAATCTGTGCTTCCTGGGACCACCCAAAGGTGAGGGGAGGTAATTGGGATAATGATGAGACAGTTTGAAAAGTTGCCTTAGACTTTGCTCACCCCCAGGCCGTGTGTTGCCAACAGAGGGGGAGGGGCGATGACAGTCGAGATCCAAGAGGAAGACATGGCCTCCAAGACAGTCCCTCGTTAGGTCTGTCATTAAAATTCCAGACCTTTTTTTCTTTCAAACAGTTCGCAGTATTTTAAAGGCAATCATTTAAAAAGAAGTTCCTTCCCTTTGCCCGTTGTTTTGACACATTTCAATGTTGCGTCTGTGAAGATAACAGGTGAATCAACCGGCATGATGTATCGCTGTGATAGATTTTTAACGAAACCTTTCAACAGCAAGTAATGGTTTACACTCAGCGCCTACTAGATTTATCACATCTTCTGAACTTTAACCTTTAACATCTTTTCATCTCCAAGGCGTTCAGATTCACATTCAAGTTCACATTCAATGAATTCATCTCATAAAACTTTGAACTAACACAGCAAAAGGTGTTTCCACAATGAACAAACAAACAAACAAACAAACAAACAAACAAACAAACAACACAACAGCAACGTAAGTTGGAGTTGGCGATTGTAGAAGCCAGGTAAACATGGCAACATTGACGTGTGACGTCAACAGGTGGTCTGTCTCACCTTGACTGGCGGTGTACTTGAGCTGGGGGGGGGCGGTGGCAGTCTAAGTGGGGACAAAGCACCCGAAGGGATGCAGCGCAGAGTGGTTCTCAACTTTTTGACACTAACGTGCAGAGATGTGTGGAGATGTCTACGGATCATAAGTCACGGGGCACAAGGACCTAATGTGTTAGAGACACATTAGACACGTTAGTTCTGGTCGTATCATTTGATTTAATTGCTGTTAAACTTTTTATGTCTACTTATTAATTTTATTTGTTGTTATGCATGTTGTTTTTTTGTGTACATATCTCATATGAAATTGTTTTTTATAGTTGTTCTAGTTACACTTATTTTTTATTCAATGTTCGTTCCTTTCAATAAATAGCTTGTATATATAATATATAGTAAATAGTAATATATACACACAGCGCGGTTTGAGTTTTTTTTTAATACTTCATATCCGGCTGCTTTTAACTTTTAACTAGGAAGTTTTACCAAGGATCGTGCGTCACTTTGTCAGGTCCATAGCTGATGAACTCACAACATCAGTGCCACATCGCTACATCGTCACTAGCATAAGGCTTTATCCTAAGTACCATATGGCTATATCAGTACCACATGGCTACATCAGTACCATATGGCTACATCGTCAGTACCATATGGCTACATCGTCAGTACCATATGGCTACATCAGTACCATACGACTATATCAGTACCGTATGGCTACATCAGTACCATACGACTATATCAGTACCATATGGCTACATCAGTACCATATGGCTACATCGTCATTACCATATGGCTAAATCGTCATTACCATATGGCTAAATCGTCAGTACCATATGACTACATCGTCAGTACCATATGACTACATCGTCAGTACCATATGACTATATCAGTGCCATATGACTACATCGTCAGTACCATATGACTACAACGTCAGTACCATATGGCTACATCGTCAGTATCATATGGATACATCGTCAGTACCATATGACTACATCAGTACCATATGGCTTCATTGTCAGTACCATATGACTACATCAGTACCATATGGCTACATCAGTACCATATGACTATATCAGTAAATCGTCAGTACCATATGGCCAGATCGTCAGTACCATATGGCTACATTGTCAGTACCATATGACTACATCGTCAGTACCATATGGCTACATCGTCAGTACCAAATGACTACATCGTCAGTACCATATGACTACAACGTCAGTACCATATGGCTACATCGTCAGTATCATATGGATACATCGTCAGTACCATATGACTACATCAGTACCATATGACTATATCAGTACGATATGACTACATCGTCAGTACCATATGGCTACATCGTCAGTATCATATGGCTACATCAGTACCATATGGCTACATCGTCAGTACCATATGGCTACATCGTCATTACCATATGGCTAAATCGTCAGTACCATATGGCCAGATCGTCAGTACCATATAGCTACATTGTCAGTACCATATGACTACATCGTCAGTACCATATGGCTACATCGTCAGTACCAAATGACTACATCGTCAGTACCATATGGCTACATAAGTACCATATGACTATATCAGTACCATATGGCTACATTGTCATTACCATATGGCTACATTGTCAGTACCATATTACTACATCAGTACCATATGGCTACATCGTCAGTACCATATGGCTACATCACAACTAACACAGGACATCAACAACACCACACGATGACATCATCAAGGCCCCACAGGATGTTCCATGACGTCCCAACAACACCACACGATGACATCATCAAGGCCCCACAGGATGTTCCCTGACGTCCCAACAGCACCACACGATGACATCATCAGGGCCCCACAGGATGTTCCCTGACGTCCCAACAACACCACACGATGACATCATCAAGGCCCCACAGGATGTTCCCTGACGTCCCAACAATGGCCAAAGTCTTGTGTCTCCCACCGACAGCTCGTCTTTCACTGTTGTTGGCATTTCAAACGGAAGCACCCACAGACCTCCGCCAAGCCGTGCCATTCAATGACACCCCCGTGCCACTCAGCGACACCACCCCTGCCTACCGAAGGTGTAGGGCTGCAGACGCCCCGGCGCCCTCCTCACGTCGGGTGTCAGTTCTTTACATCAAGTGGCTCTTGCAGGAACAGGGATTCTCATACCATGTGTAGTTTGGGGAATATTTCTCTATAAGACACCTAGTTTGGGGGTTGGTTCAATAATTTGAGGACAAAATATGGTATTTGGTCATTTACAAAGCGCAGTTCCTCTTATAGCAGTTGGCCTTACACCGTTTCACATAAAAATAGTAACACATTTGTAATTATCAACCCATTCAAAGTAAAATATTCATAATCTAGCTACAATATATAGATTTCTAATGATGACAAAATAGTGCGCAAAATATAAGTTTATAATTTAAAGAAATGTTTGATTGTTTGATTCATTAACTTTGAGAGCGATGTTTGAGAAGTTTAAAAAAAAAAAACGGAAATAAAAGTAGCAATAAATGGTGCCCCGTCAAAACGGCCCGTGTCAAAACGGCCCGTGTTAAAACGGACCGTGTTCCTATTTAACCCTTGACCCCATGTTCCTATTTAAACCTTGACCCCATGTTCCTGTTTAACCCTTGACCCGATATTCCTATTTAACCCTTGACCCGACATTCCTATTTAACCCTTGACCCCATGTTCCTATTTAAACCTTGACCCCATGTTCCTATTTAACACTTAACCCCATGCTCCTATTTAACCCTTGACCCATGCAGCTAGTTAACCCTTGACCCCATGTTTCTATTTAACCCTTGACCCCATGTTTCTATTTAACCGTTGACCCCGTGTGTCTATCTCACTTATCTGGCACAAATCCTCCAACTAAATGACAGTTATCATACCCCCTCACTCCCCCTCCCAACGGTGCACGAGTAGCTCTCACTCCTTGAGAAGTGATTAGATGACCACCAACACGTCACATTCCACGAGGCCAGATCGAGGGCCTGTTAAGCGGAGGTCAAGTTTCTTTGTTAACGTCTTCATTCGAACCTCCAGAAAACCACTTAAAAACCTTTCAATAATGGAATCTTTAACAATTATATAGTGGGAAAGGGGGGGGCTATTAGTAAGCAGGGGCGCGCTGTGCCAGGGTGGGGGAAGGAGTTTATTGGTAGATACGAATCGGTGTAATGGCTGGCATGAGACTCACAGACCCTGCCAGAGACAGACATGTCATTAGGTCAAGGTCGTGTGGAATTTAATGGCATGTTAAACATCTCTTGAATTATATTGCATCATACTTATCTAGTGAGTTGAAGGTCATCTAACACAACAGGTATGTTCTAGTGAGTTGAAGGTCATCTAACACAACAGGTATGTTCTAGTGAGTTGAAGGTCATCTAACACAACAGGTATGTTCTAGTGAGTTGAAGGTCATCTAACACAACAGGTATGTCATAGGGAGTATAACACACAAGGTATGTTTTTGGGAGTATAACACACAAGGTATGTTTTTGGGAGTATAACACACAAGGTATGTTTTATGGAGTATAACACACAAGGTATGTTTTAGGGAGTAAAACACACAAGGTATGTTCTAGGGAGTATAACACACAAGGTATGTTTTTGGGAGTATAACACACACGGTATGTTTTATGGAGTATAACACACAAGGTATGTTTTATGGAGTATAACACACAAGGTATGTTCTAGGGAGTATAACACACAAGGTATGTTCTAGGGAGTATAAAACACAAAAGTATGTTTTAGGGAGTATAACACACAAGGTATGTTCTAGGGAGCATAACACACAAGGTATGTTTTTGGGAGTATAACACACAAGGTATGTTTTAGGGAGTATAACACACAAGGTATGTTTTATGGAGTATAACACACAAGGTATGTTCTAGTAAGAATAACACACAGGTATGTTTTTGGGAGTATAAAACACAAAAGTATGTTTTATGGAGTATAACACACAAGGTATGTTTTATGGAGTATAACACACAAGGTATGTTTTATGGAGTATAACACACAAGGTTGGTCATAGGGAGTATAACACACAAGGTATGTTCTAGGGAGTATAAAACACAAAAGTATGTTTTAGGGAGTATAACACACAAGGTATGTTTTATGGAGTATAACACACAAGGTATGTTCTAGGGAGTATAACACACAAGGTATGTTCTGGGAGTATAACACACAAGGTATGTTCTAGGGAGTATAACACACAAGGTATGTTTTATGGAGTATAACACACAAGGTATGTTTTATGGAGTATAACACACAAGGTATGTTTTAGGGAGTACAACACACAAGGTATGTTGTATGGAGTATAAAACAAAAGGTTTGTTCTAGGGAGTATCAGGGGCGTCGCTAGGGTTGGTGTAACCCGGGGCGGTAGCTCATGGTGTTACCCCTTCACGACTTAAGATGGCGTCCATAGATGACGTCACATGACGTTGCCGAATTTTATTCCCCCACCCCCCGCATCAAGGAGTGGCGTTTGAGGGTGGCAACTGGGGCGAGTGCCCCAGGCCCCGCGCTTAGGAAGGCCCCGCCTTTCGGTCCTGAATATGTCTCGTCCTGGTTAATAGCCTATACATGTAGAACCAAAGAGTGGATGGTAGAACGTATGCTGGATTGTAAAGAAACGAAAGAGGCAATCTTGTAATCCTTTAGACGTCTTTGAAAGCATTACACCGTTAGCGGAAAATAGGTCAGATGTACCATTCAGCCAATCCCCTTTATTTGTGTAAACGTCGTTCACAATAGATTAACTAAAATAGTTATTTTTTAGAAAACCGTGTCATCGGAATGGCAGTGTCTCAGTAGTGGTGCGATCGGAAACATTAATAAGCGTCATCAAAGTGATTTCTCTGTACGATATCAACATGAGTGGAAGAGATCGCGATAGATTTCGCAAATATGACTCAGGCGCAGTAAAAGCTAAAAAACGCAAGCTAAGAGAAGAATTCGACAGAAGTCAAAAGGGAGCACTGGATAAGTACTTTCCAAAACAAGCAGATAAACAAGATTTTGCTTGTCCTGCGGTTGCTGCTGTGGACTCTACCATAGCGACCACTGTTAATGATGCAAGCGACAGTGATTGTTGCGAATCTACCACCGCGCCATTATTGGATATGAAGTCACCACACTGTGAAGTTAGCGACAGTGAAAGCGGCTTTAGTGAAGTTGTTTCTGCAGAGAACAATTTATTCCCAGGAATCGCAAAAGACATCTACGATCCGAGTAATTGGGAACATTTAACCTGTGCTTTACGTGATTTGCTGGTTAAAAAAGGGCCAATCAGGTTACCCGATGACCATGAATATTCGACAAACGAAGAAAACAGGCATTTTTCAAACAACCATAACATTCGAAAGATGTCAAACGGAGAACGTGTGGACAGACGATGGTTGAGTTACTCTCAATTAAAAGACGCAGGATATTGTTTCTGTTGCAAGCTATACGGGACATCTTCCGCTGAGAAATTGGCAAACGAAGGTTGTAATGATTGGAGGCATCTTGGTGAAAAACTGAGAGCACACGAGATATCTCAAGAGCACATCAAAAGCATGCAAAAGTGGCTTGAAGCTCTAAAGCGGATGTCGAGGTCCGATGGGATAGACAAAATGATGCTGGAACAGATCGAGAAAGAAAAGTTTCATTGGCGCGGAGTCCTGACAAGAATCCTGGCTGTTGTGCAGTATCTTGCAGAGCACAACAGTGCTTTTCGTGGAAAGACAGAAAAGCTTTATGATCAGAACAATGGCAACTTTTTAGGCGTGATTGAGATGCTGGCGAAATTTGATCCAGTTAAGAAAGAGCACGTTCGTCGCATCAAAGATAAAGAAACACACGATCATTATCTTGGACATCAGATTCAGAATGAACTCATCGAGTTGATGGCGTCTGAAGTAAAGAAGATAATCATTGATAAGCTGAAACTTGCTAAGTATTTCTCAGTTATACTTGATTGTACGCCTGACGTAAGCCACAAAGAACAGATGTCTCTGATAGTGCGCTTTGTAGATACGTCACAGCCTGATGTAAAAGTACTGGAACATTTTATACAATTTTTGATTGTTGAAGACACTACAGGCAAAGGGTTGTCGGATTCTTTGATAGCAGAAATCAGGAAACTTGGCTTAAATATTGATGACTGTCGAGGACAGGGATATGACAACGGCTCTTATATGAAGGGAAAACACGAAGGAGTCCAAGCCCATATCCTTCGCTTGAATAGTCGCGCATTTTTCACACCATGCGGCTCCCACAATCTTAATCTTGTGTTAGGAGATATGGCCAAATCCAGCTCACAGGCGATGTCAGTTTTTGGAGTTTTACAACGAATTTACGTGATGTTTGCTGCTTCACCTGCGAGATGGAAGATTTTGAAGGAGACTGTCCCTTACGTCACTACAAAATCATTGTCAGACACACGATGGGAATGCCGCATTGAAAGTGTGAAAGTGTTGTCAGACACACGATAGGAATGTCGCATTGAAAGTGTGAAAGTGTTGTCAGACACACGATGGGAATGTCGCATTGAAAGTGTGAAAGTGTTGTCAGACACACGATGGGAATGCCACATTGAAAGTGTGAAAGCGTTGCGGTACCAAATGAGTGAAATAAGAGATGCCATGTTTACTGTAGCAGATGAGACCAGAGATCCTACGGTAAAAGCTGAAGCAGAGTCCCTTGAAAATTTTGAAGTGGGAAATTTTGAGTTCATCCTTGCCACTGTCATAGGTACAGCCATACAGTGCCTTCAGTACCTGTGGACTGTGCGGGATTCCTTTCCAAACACCGCGTTGGCGTTGACCGTTCCTGTGACCGTCGCAAGTGCCGAGAGAAGTTTCTCCAAAATAAAGTTAATCAAAAACTATCTGAGATCAACCATGTCTCAAGAGAGGCTTTGCGGTCTGGCAACTCTATCAATCGAAAAAGACGTTGCCACAAATTTGGACTACAAAATCTAATCAACGAATTCTCCGCCAGGAAGGCAAGAAAAGTGAACTTTCGTCTGTGAGTGGTAAGTGGTTTACTAACTGTACATAAGAAGAAACCACGGAACTTGACATCTATTAGTAGAAAACAGTCATAAAACATGCATGTCTGTCAAATGTTAATTACCGCATGGCTAATAATACGTGATTCGCTATTGTAATAAGTTAGGGTCAAAGTATCCTGCTTGTCGACATCCACAGTTCACTTTCAATTAGCAAAACGCATTATTTTGCAATATGTCAGCCAATAAATTGCATTTTAAATCACGTAGTAACCGGCATGTCATTTTTCGATAAGAATAAACCGTTGTTTATAGACCAGATAAAATAATGAACTTGTAATAATTTAATAAAAGGGTGGCATTTTGGATATTGTGGTTACTGGTATTCTATATGCAACCAATACCCATAATAGAGTCCACATGGAAAATAGACTCATAAAACGATTTGGTACGTTGGCTCCATATGGAATTAACCAAATCCACAATTTTACCTGACTGCAAAATCGTTTTCCCGTTGTGGTTTTCACTGTTACTTTAGATACTTCAACTTCCTCCTTTTTCTTATATTCTATGTCCGTGTTTATTTTTGTTTTTCTTTTCTTTTCATTTTATCACATAGACTTTAATATGTTTTAATTTTAAGATATTTGTAAGTAAATGTTTTTGTACTGATGAAGGCATGAGCCGAAACGTCTACCATTATTTGTATTTGTTGATAATAAAGCTTTAATTTAGTGTTTCCTTACACAAATTGTTTGTGTAATTTGTTTTTTTTTAATAAAAAAGCTTTATGCAGTCCTATTCTGTATGATTTATTAATAAAAAGGTGACACACGGTATTAAAATTACACAATAATCAAGATATTTCATATTTTTAAATACCATAGCATACCGGTGCTTAGCGATCTTTACTAGTACTCTGGCCCGCGGGGTCATTGCTGGCACTAGGCCCCGCGCTTACCTAACGCCGCCACTGCCCGCATCATACTTTGTCACAAGCAGTTAGACCCCCACCCTTATTTTCCGATATGACGTCACAAAGCTTTGACACCCCTCTCCCAAAAAAAAAAAAATACTCCGTTTCTTCTAAATAAAATTATTATGTGGCAAATTTTTTTTCAAATAAATTTGGATTTAGTGCTAGTCTACACTTTAATATCGTAACATGCGTGAAGTCATACAAAACGTCATTAAATAAATTGTAAATAATCAAATATTTAAATGTAACTTTTATTTATAAATGCGTATTTTGAGGTGATTTCACATTTTTTAAACACACTCCTCCCACTCATCACACATCGTCACAGATGCGTAATACCCTCCCCCCTAGGCACGCGACGTCATTTATGCGCGGCTCCTAATCTGTAGAACTCCTCCCATTCTTCCAGTGCCAAATAAAGGGAATATAAATAATTTTACTTTTTTTTGGTCACCCGGTGAAATCAGCACCTCTCGCTCCCCACTAGTGAATTACCTTTAAAAGTAAAAGAGAAAACAATTCCTTATCCCGTGAAAACAAAAAGTTTTCTTTAAAAAAAAGGGTAAAACAGAGAGAGAGAGAGAGAGAGAGAGAGAGAGAGAAAGAGAGAGAGAGAGAGAGAGAAAGAGAGATGTGTAAGTAACCTAAATAGCGTAAACATCCAGACTAACTCCTAAGCATCTTCCTCGCCCTACAACACAACAAAGCGTATTCTTTCCACCACGCACCCAAAACGTAAAAGCAGTTAATGACATACAAAGTATTTCAAATATAGTAAACAATTCATTACCCCATGAATTTTTTTTTTTTTAAAGTAATAACGCGTAATATTATGCTTTATGGACCCGCGTTCGTAAGCACCAAGCAGCTAAGTGGGGATCAATGTCCTATCTAATGTTTCACGGTTGTTTTTCTAAATAATTTTTTTTAAACTCGTGTGCAAAGTTTAACAGTTTACCACTTTTAGTGTGCAAAATTTTTGGCATCTCACAAAAATACATGAATCAATTTGATCGATATACTTTATATTAAAAAAATTGTATAAATGAAAATTATATAATAGATTATAATTAAAAAAACAATAATTATAACCCCTTTTTTTCAGTCCACGACGGACTCTAGGGCAAGTGAAGTAGCGTTCACAAGTTATATTAAGCCACCACTAACGAGCAAGGGATTGTGTGGCTAGCACAATGCCCCGTGGGCCGTGCCAGTAACGTGGTTTGAACTCGTGTCTAGGGTTCTTCCCACAGTTCAGCAGTCTAAAGCGCTACTACTTAGACCACCGCGGCCCTGAAACAATAATTATAAATGTATATTTCTGTTCCGTTGAACAAATTATACATTTATATGCTCAGCAAGTAACCAAATGCCAACATACACATATGCCGCTTATCTAAGCTGGGACACACTGGTGTCTGTCTGTCAACAAGATCCATATTTTATAGAATTTGTCAAGGTTGATCTGATGTCCATCATTCTGACAAGATTTAATTTTCATAAGCAACTCTAAATGTAACTCTTACAACATATTTCTAGATTATACTTTTCTAGAATTCATTAGGCTAAATCCACGTTCGCAATGAGCGCTCGATGCAAGAAAGGCAGCGCAGCACAAATATCAAACAGGGTGGCAATGTCGCTGAATTAAATTGAATTATTCTTCAGTCATGACAAACTGAATCACCTCGTCGAAGGTCAGAATCAACCCACAATTTACTTTTTTCTTCGAGCACTAATCTTAAATTACGATAGTGATCCATATATTTCTCCACAATGTCTTCATAGCTTTTAAGAATACTTTGTATTTATAAACTAGGCCACAAAGTTTTGTTGGTTCAAAATTAAAATTTGACGTGTTGACTAACGGTTACAACTCTAATATTCACTAAAGTATCAAGTCGCTTTCAAGAAATCGAGAGTCCACGTGCCAACTCAGACATTCAAAAAATTTGACGACTGTATTCATGTTTTCATCCTTTTAGCCTGAATACGTTTTAGCAACCTCTGCAGACCATTTTCACCCAGGTGATTTCCTCTAAGGTTATTGATCCTTCTTTTTATAAACTGGTATGCCTTCCTAATCATTAGATTTTTTCCTTGTAGCAGCTTGCTTAATTTGGCAAGTTCTCCAAATACTTCATTTATAGTGGCGAAACTGTGGGTCTTTGAGATCCTTTATACAATATTTATTGACTTGGTCATAATACAAACGTTCCTGCTCTTCATAGGTCTTGTATGAAATGTTTAACAATGCTTGAACTGTAGTGTAAGGCATGGAAGACTTGAATAAATTCTTGACTTTCAATAAAAGATTTTAAGGCATGTCTAACATCTGGTCCGCCATTGACACGATTGTCAGATGTCCTTACTGTTGTGTGCTGTGTAAGCCAATGTTACGATGTCTCCGTGTTTTACCCCCATACCTGGTGAGTTATACTCCCTAAAACATACCTTGTGTGTTATACTCCCTAAAACATACCTTGTGTGTTATACTCCCTAAAACATACCTTGTGTGTTATACTCCCTAAAACATACCTTGTGAGTTACACTCCCTAAAACATACCGTGTGAGTTATACTCCCTAAAACATACCTTGTGTGTTATACTCCCTAAAACATACCTTGTGTATTATACTCCCTAAAACATACCTTGTGAGTTATACTCCCTAAAACATACCGTGTGAGTTATACTCCATAAAACATACCTTGTGTGTTATACTCCCTAAAACATACCTTGTGAGTTATTCTCTCTAAAACATACTTTGTTGTACATGTCCAATTAAGTGACAGTATTGTCTTTGTTGTACATGTCCACTTCAATGAAAGTATTGCCTTTGTTGTACATGTCAAATTAGGTGACAGTATTGTCTTTGTTGTACATGTCCACTTCGATGACAGTATTGTCTTTGTTGCACATATCAAATTAGGTGACAGTATTGTCTTTGTTGTACATGTCCACTTAGGACAGTATTGTCTTTCTTGTACATGTCCACTTAGGTGACAGTATTGTCTTTGCTGTACATGTCAAATTAGATGACAGTATTGTCTTTGCTGTACATGTCAAATTAGGTGACAGTATTGTCTTTGTTGTACATGTCCACTTAGGTGACAGTTTTGTCTTTGTTGTACATGTTAAATTAGGTGACAGTATTGTCTTTGTTGTACATGTCAAATTAGGTGACAGTATTGTCTTTGTTGTACATGTCAAATTAGGTGACAGTATTGTCTTTGTTGTACATGTCCACTAAGGACAGTATTGTCATTTTTGTACATGTCCACTTAGGTGACAGTATTGTCTTTGCTTTACATGTCCACTTAGTAAAATATTGCCTTTGTTGTACATCTCAACAGAAGTCTAACGAATTACTGTATGTAGTGTATAATCACTCAAGTTTTTTTTTCTCTAAATTCCAAGGCAAAAATCAGGGGTTCGACTTATTCACGCGTATTTCATTCTATAAACGCCATGAGTTTACCAAAGTGATCATTGAAGAAATGTAAAAACTCCCCTTTTAAAGAGACAAATATGTGGTTCGATTTATAGTCGAGATGGCCATGTACTTGAGTATATACGGTAGTCGTGGACGCACCTTTCGGGCAAGATAGCCATCAAAGAACACACCAAGCTGTCAAGAAAGCCATAAAAAACACACCAATCTTGCTAAGAAAGCCATCAAAGAACACACAAATAAGCCAAGAAAGCCATCAGAGAACACACCGATGTGCCAAGAAAGCCATCAAAGAACACACCAATGTGCCAAGAAAGCCATCAAAGAACACACCAATGTGCCAAGAAAGCCATCAAAGAACACACCAATCTTGCCAAGAAAGCCATCAAAGAACACACCAATCTTGCCAAGAAAGCCATCAGAGAACACACCAATGTGCCAAGAAAGCCATCAAAGAACACACCAATGTGCCAAGAAAGCCATCAAAGAACACACCAATGTGCCAAGAAAGCCATCAAAGAACACACCAATCTTGCCAAGAAAGCCATCAAAGAACACACCAATCTTGCTAAGAATGCCATCAAAGAACACACCAATGTGCCAAGAAAGTCATCAAAGAACACACCAATGTGCCAAGAAAGCCATCAGAGAACACACCAACATTGCTAAGAAAGCCATCAAAGAACACACCAATCTTGCCAAGAAAGCCATCGAAGAACACACCAGTGTGCCAAGAAAGACATCAAAGAACACACCAAAGTGCCAAGAAAGCCATCAGAGAACACACCAATCTTGCTAAGAAAGCCATAAAAAACACACCAATCTTGCCAAGAAAGCCAATCTTGCTAAGAAAGCCATCAAAGAACACACCAATGTGCCAAGAAAGCCATCAAAGAACACACCAATCTTTATAAGAAAGCCATCAAAGAACACACCAATGTGCCAAGAAAGCCATCAAAGAACACACCAATCTTTATAAGAAAGCCATCAAATAACACACCAAAATGCCAAGAAAGCCATCAAAGAACATACCAATCTGCCCAGAAAGCAAGCAAGAACATACCAATCTGCCAAGCACATGGATAATTTTATAATTAATATATATAAACACCCAGTGGTGTGGTTCTGTATGTTTGTAACGTAACGCTGAGGAGCGATGTACGACAGTCTACAGCAGTTAGTTTAGTTGAAACGCTGAGGAGCGATGTACGACAGTCTACAGCAGTTAGTTTAGTTGTAAAATCGTGTGTTGATGAGCGCTGTAAAAATATTTAGTATGATGACGTCATTGTTTGGTGTGCATCGGTACGCAAAATACAACCCCTATTATTATTATTAAATAAATACTTTGCGTACATTTCATAAAGTTTAATAATTCGTATTTATCAAAAAAGGACAAGTTAGTTGGTCTTTAAAAAAAAGGTTGGCGCCGTAGGCGCCCAAAAAAAGGGGGCGCCGCAGGCGCCACGGCGCCTGGCACAATCTAGTACAATGAGAATGGACCTCGGTGATCACGACGGACTAACAACGCAAATACAATTATTCGCGGATTATTCGCCATCTTTCTTTTAATGAACTATTTCAAACTAATGTTATTTAAGAAAATCGCTGATAGCAAAAACTATTTTTACCAATGCTTTACTTTGACACCAATATTAACAACAAAATACAGTTGTTTACAACTACGCACCATGAAAATATATTTTTTTAAAATCCTGACAGTATGATAACGATGTCAACTAAACAACTTACTAGCAAATGATGAATATGTCAACTAAACAACTTACTAGCAAATGATGAATATATCAACTAAACAACTTACTAGCAAATGATGAACATTGTCACGTGACAATTTACATATTACTAATTGAGGGAAATCACGTGACGAAAAAAGACGCTAGGTGGCGCGAGTGAAAGGCAGTCGTTAGTTGTGTGTTAGAAGTTGAATGGAACGTGTGCAACAAAATGGGAGGAAGCCAGGTGGATTACATTGATGTATAAAGTGTACATGTTTCTAGTTTGGATTAAAATTAATTAGTTATCAAAGTCTTCAGTGTTCTTAATGCCACTTGTCAGTATACGCCTACAACAGTGAAAAGGCCTAATTAGAAACGTCAGATAAAGAAACAGTTACAAACATGTCAACTAAACAACTTACTAGCAAATGATGAATATGTCAACTAAACAACTTACTAGAGAATGATGAACATGTCAACTAAACAACTTACTACCAAATGATGAATATGTCAACTAAACAGCTGACTAGAGAATGATCAACATGTCATTTCCAACGGCTAATGACACGGATCTCAATGTCAGGAAACCAATTGTTATTCTCGGGATCGTGACACGCATCTTCTCCTATGTCCGAGCCATGCTCGTGTGGCTGGGCCTATCTGAGCCATCTAGACCACGTGACGAGCCTCTGGTTACCCAGAGTTGGCTCCTCGTGATGTCTCACCTACATGATGCATGTCCCGGAGACCAGGAGAAACCCATCACGTGTTTGTTACCGAGTAGATGCCTGCTACAGATCCGTGCGTTAACAAAACAACGTTGGCCAGACGTAAAAAAACAACAAAAGACAACAACTTTGTACATGTATTAATACAGGAATGTAAGGTATTTGATTTTGTAGAGTACAGGTGTTAACATAATGGAATCATAGATATGGGATGAATGGATGGATAACATTATGGATATGGGGTGAATGGATGGATAACATTATGGATATGGGGTGAATGGATGGATATCATCATGGATATGGGATGAATGGATGGATAACATTATGGATATGTGGTGAATGGATGGATATCATCATGGATATCGGGTGAATGGATGGGTACCATCATGGATATGGGATGAATGGATGGATAACATTATGGATATGTGGTGAGTGGATGGATACCATAATGGATATGGGACGAATGGATGGATAACATTATGGATATAGGGTGAATGGATGGATATCATCATGGATATGGGAGAATGGATGGATACCATCATGGATATAGGGTGAATGGATGGATACCATCATGGATATGGGGTCAATGGATGGATACCAATATGGATATAAGGTGAATGGATGGATACCATCATGGATATGGGATGCTTGGTAGATAACATCATGGATATTGGATATTTAGATGGATATGGAGAAGGAAATATTAGCTTAAAAAGCGATAGGAGTATGAAAACAAGCAAAATGAATTGAGAAAAAAGAAGTGGGATATGAAGTCTTAATCATACAAAACTGGGATATGTGGTCTTAATCATAACAAACTGGGATATGTGGTCTTAATCATAACAAACTGGGATATGTGGTCTTAATCATAACAAACTGGGATATGTGGTCTTTATCATAACAAACTGGGATATGTGATCTTAATCATAACAAACTGGGATACGTGGTCTTAATCATAACAAACTGGGATATGTGATCTTAATCATAACAAACTGGGATATTTAGTCTTAATCATAACAAACTGGGATATGTGATCTTAATCATAACGAACTTTTATGATCTTTTCCCTAAAAGATTTCTTCCAACCAATCACACTCACATATTTACAATTTAATACAGATCTACCTGTGTTTTAAAACAACGAGAAAGTCACAGCAATAAACACTTAAGTAGCTTAATTATTTAGAAAGATATTTGAAAGAAACTTATGTAGGTATTAAAAGTTTTAAATAATGTTTTTATTTTTAGAAAATTTTAGCTGAAAATTATTTGAGACATTTTCTTTTTAAATTTTAAAGCAAGAAGCTTTCTTTGCATAATTTCAAAGCTCTATATATATCTCCTACTTCTGACTAGGAATGATATGATTAAATAAGGGGCTTTCACACAAATTAATTATTAGTTAACTCATCGAAACTCGTTTCGTTGAACACATATCTGTGTGTTGGTTGGGTTGTAAACATCTATTTGTATATTGATAAGATTGATTCTATCACAGGGTTTTTTGTTTAAGGTTGTTGTTTTTTTTAATTTAAATTTCTTTTCTTTAAACATTTAGAAAATAAATGAGATTTTTTTGGTCAAAATGATAAGAAATATTTAAAACCAAAAATAACATTAAATACCCTGAACACATTTTTTTCTTATCTTATCTTATCTTATCTTATCTTATCTTATCTGTTACAAAAGATAAAAGAAGACAATAATCCACATTTAAAAATAAAGTAAAGTCTCTGTAGAAAATATACATAACTAGATTGTGCCGGGGCGCAATGGCGCCTGCGGCGCCCATTTATTTTAGGGCGCCTATGGTGCCAACCTTTTTTAAAAACCGAACTAACGTGTCCTTTTTTGATAAATACGAAATATTAAAGTTTCTGAAATGTACGCAAAGTATTTAATAAAAGGGATTGTATTTTGCGCACCGATGCACACCAAACAATGACGTCATTTTAAATATCTTTACAGCGCTAATCACCACACGATTTTTCAACTAACTGCTGTAGACTGTTGTACATCGTTCCTCAGCGTTCCACATACAGTAAGTGAGTGAGTGATCTGGGCTTTTATATTATTTATGTGCAATTTTAAAAAAAATAATGAAACTATCAAAGGCTCACATTTACTACAATAGACTACAATCGACTACATATTGCCACCTCACCAACTTTTCCTGGATCTGATACATTGTAAGAAAATATGACGTAGTTTTATATTTCTGCTGTGTCTTTGGTTTAATGATCTCGATGTCTACCAAATGGTTGATGTGTTATTGTGAGACCGAAATTGTATGCTACAATATAGACAGACAAACAAACAGACAGACACACAGACAGACAGAAAGACAGACACACACAGACAGACACACACAGACAGACACACACAGACAGACAGAAAGACAGACACACACAGACATGCTGACAGACAAAAATACAAACAGACAGATTGCTGGACGGACCGACGGGAGGATGGACTAAAGGATGGATGGATATTTAATGGATACAAAAAATAAAAGTAATTAAAGTCAAGTCAAGTCGACTGTCTATATATAATATACTAGCAATTTGCCCGCGCTTTGCAGCGGGAAGATGAAGTATTAGTTATAAGTGAGTGAGGGCATAAAAAAACTATATTTTGGCCCACAGCGCCCACCAACGGATATTTTAAATATTATTTCACCTGCTGCCATCGTGGAAGTGTATTCAAAAAATCTCCAACGTTTTATGCGTTAACTATTTGGGAAATAGGAAAAATAGTGCTTTTCAATTTGTATATAGCACATATTTGGAAAAAACACGTTTTTGAGGTCCCGGCCTCAATGAGTGTGAATTTTAAAATTATATTATGCTAATTTTTGTCGTGAAAATGTACCCAGCAACTTCCTAAAGTTTTATGCTTCTACCTACATGGGGAATGGGAGAATCAGTGATTTTTTTATTTTTATATAGTTAATTTTAGGGAAAAACTACATTTTGTCCTCCCCAGCCCACAGTAATGGATGTTTTACATAATTGTTCACCTGCTACCATCGTGGAAGTCTAGTTAACAAACCCACAAAGTTTCATGCGTTTGCCTATTTGTAATATAGGAGAATTATTGGTTTTCAATTTTTTATAGCACGTATAAGGAAAAAACACGTTTTTTTGGGCCCAGGCCCTCATCAGTGGAGTGTGGATTAAAAAATATTTTACGCCAATTTTCGTCGTTTTGAGGGTACCCAATGTTTTTGCCTACACGATGAATTGTGGAATTTGTGATGAGTCGGTTTTTAATATAAGAAAAAATTAAATTTGGGCCCCCGGCCCCCTGTGAGTGGAAAATTACCATTCTCTTTCA
>MUZC01001299.1:1404526-1423295 GCA_002072015.1 Radix auricularia
AAAAAAAATGTTCATACTCAAAAACTAAAACTACAGTAAACTGTGCACTAAAAAAAATGTTCATACTCAAAAACTAAAACTACAGTAAACTGTGCACTAAAAAAAATGTTCATACTCATAAACTAAAACTACAGTAAACTGTGCACTAAAAAAAAATGTTCATACTCAAAAACTAAAACTACAGTAAACTGTGCACTAAAAAAAATGTTCATACTCAAAAACTAAAACTACAGTAAACTGTGCACTAAAAAAAATGTTCATACTCAAAAACTAAAACTACAGTAAACTGTGCACTAAAAAAAATGTCAACAACAATGACGCAAGGTTCATCCAGGTCATAAGGGCGGTACGGCAGTAGGCGGTGCGAGGGGTGGCGCTACTGAGCGAACGCAACATTAATTTTTTTATTATTACAGTAAAAGATCGTTGAACGGTTGAAATAGTGTTGAGAGAAAAAGGTGGAACAAATTACATTGTGGTTCGTCGGATCGTATTTTATTTCTCCTGGGACCCATATTGACTCTTTCGTGTTAAAGGATATTTCAAACGAAAAGTTTTAATTCGTTTAATTGTTTTCGAGCCGCAATGTGGACAAAAAAGAGCCGCAATTTGGCCACCGTTGGTACAGACATGGCCACCGTTGGTATAGACATGGCCACCGTTAATATAGACATGGCCACCGTTAGTATAGACATGGCCACCGTTAATATAGACATGGCCACCGTTAGTATAGACATGGCCACTGTTGGTATAGACATGGCCACCGTTAGTATAGACATGGCCACCGATGGTATAGACATGGCCACCGTTAGTATAGACATGGCCACCGTTGGTATAGACATGGCCACCATATTTTTGCGGGCACCCGGGCACAAATTTACCCCCCCCCCCCGGTATTGCACGGCATCGGGTACCCGATCAACTAGATCAGAAAAATGACGGTCATTGATAACTATCGACCATGACCAAGAACTGACCACTCTGTGACTCTTATCTACCACCTCCACGATTATCACAACTCTGATATGCCCATGAGTGGCCTTGACCTTACAATGCATTCTTTAATTTCTTTCACCAAGCATCAGCCAGCCTGAAAGTGTTACCTCCAGGGAAATTAAGTTTAGCTTCTAACTGATTGTTAATCTCATCGATCTCCTGTGATCTACTCAATTTCATTAATGACCACTTGGCCTAATTTGTAGCCCCATCAACTGATCATTGAAACAAAAATCTACATTTGAATCAAGATCTCCATGTCCTCTGCTTTTAAGATTCACTGATCAACTAACCATTGAGATCATGTTACACTAAAGATTCACTGGTCAACAAACCATTGAGATCATGTTACACTATAGATTCACTAGTCAACTAACCATTGAGATCATGTTACACTAAAGATTCACTGGTCGTGAATTTCTCAGCACCATGTTCCAGAAAGTGAAACGTATCGCTCCAGTAATGGCGCCAAATATTCCTCTCGTCTGCCAAAGTTTATAGTCTTCTCTGGGCTCCTGATTTACGGCCCTCCCATCAGCTCGACTGAGACCGACACGAGAGACTAACCGCGGCAAATAATTCTGGGAAATAAGCTCGTGTCTTGTCTGTCAGAGGTCCAAGTCGGTAGCGAGGAGGTGGCGAGGGCACCTCAGTCTCGTTGACAGACCAAGGGCAACAGACTTAGCCTTGATGACAACATTACGAGATTTCCCCACTCCGCCCCCTGGCAGTGGCGTGTCTTTGGATAGGTTAGCAGTGCTTGTGTCTACGCCTTTCGGCATGTCCATAAATATCTCCCCCTCCCCACAGCATTCAGTCCTCACCCTCCCAACACTAAAAACGTACGACTAAATCAAAGACTTACACTACTTAACAATATTTACAATACTAACAATACGCAAAATACTTGAAATTATTAGAATGCTTACAAAATTTACAATACTTAAAATATTTGTAATACTTTCAATGCAATAGTTAAATGATTGCAATACTTACAATTAGGGCTTCGGAAATTAACGATAAATTTCTAGACTTAATCGGTAATAAAATTTACCGAATAAAATTATTTTAATCGATAAAATAGCGATTAAAATTACAGAAAACGTATTAAAAATGTTTTCAATTTATTAGTAAATAATTAATTATTAATAATAGTTGTTTTTTTAAATTAAAACTTCTTGATTTAAAAAGAAAAGATTTTTAAGTGTAAAATTTAAAATAAGCTGTTTTATAAGGAAAATGATATTTAAAAAATTAAACATTGTTTTTACTTAATTAACAATAACAAAATTTAAATTCATTGACATTATATTGAATTACTTATTTATCTATTTAAATATATCTCCTAACAAAATTAAATTTTTGTTTCATTATATAGAATATTTAAGTTAAAGGCATTTTAAAAAATGCCCTAAAAGGACACAAAATGTGAAGAAAAACAGCAGGAAGGAGGGGCTTGTTGTCACAAATTTCATGATTATTGGTTTTTCCAGCACTAAATATTCCCCAAAGAAGCCGAAAATTGGTGTTTAATAACATCCATATATCTTTTATAAATTATAACCAATCTAATGTTTCTGCGTTGAAAACTGTAATGGTAATTAGGTAAAGTTTTCACCAAAGTCAAAGTGTGACAACCTGCCCCATAGCGGGGTAAGTTGTCACGAGGGTTGGGGCATGTTGTCACACATTAACACTAATAACAACAACAACATAAAAAACGACACACACAACGTTAGATAACACAAGAAAAGTTAAATAAATAAATATGAACGCATTGTTAAAGGTAAAACAAAAGGAATGACTGGCATTGAGCCATAGCCACTCAGTTTATTTTTGAAAGATCATTAAAAAGATCCTCTATTAAAAAAATATATCTTTTGTTCTGAGGGTTGTGCCCTTTAAAATTCTGGTCAGCTTTGTCTTGATCTCAGAAAAGGGCACACTGGCTAACTCCAGCACGTTTGGTTTAATAAAGTTCTTTGCCTTGGACGATTTTCTCAGAAAGTCAACCTCAACCTCATTGTCATCATCAGGTGCTGCGTTTACTTGACCAACATAATAAACATGCGATTTCTTTGTTTTGTATTCCACAAGAACAAAATCACCAACTTTTAAACTTTCACTTTCTACACCATTCAACTCAAAATTTAGCTTTTCCTCTCCTTCTGAAAACTCTTCACAGACACAGCTGTGGTGTTTGAAATGTTCTAAAAATGAGAGAAAATTTTCTTGTGCCATCCAGTCGCTTGCCTTGGGATGACCCTCAGCTTTACTTCCTGGTGGTAGCGCCTCAACCCAATTGTCTTGTTTGTTGACTCTTGGAAAAACTAAGAAGGGACGCTTATGGTTTTCGACTGCATTTATAGAGTTACAAACAGTCACTAGATCCCCACGCTCTTGTCCTGTCACTGATCCTACCCGCTTTTCACCCGTTAGTGCAACTTGCTTAACTGGCTTCTGGACTGTGGTAACGCCTGTTTTGTCAATGTTCCATATTTTGTCTGGTGTAAACCCCTTTTTCATGACCTCCTCTAAGTTGTCATGAAAACAGTTCACGTTATGCTTATTAAAACTGGACATTCGTTGAAGTGATGTCGCTTCTGGTTGTCTTACTGATAGCTGAGGGTGTCTTCTCATAAACCCCTCTGCCCAGTCTGTTCCGGCTTCTTCATGTTCAATCCAGCTTTCAGGCATGTTTAAATTGTTTTTAGCGGCTAATTGATAGGCCAGCTGGCGAAGCTCTTTAAGTGTCAGTCCATGGAAAATTTTACTACCTTTTATGAGGTATCGAACAAGTTCTTCTTCAATTTCTTTTGTAAATACAATCCTTGGTTGCTTGTAACCAAGATCATCTTCAGTAAGGTCTTTGGCCCTTTTTTTTTGCTGCAACATATCTGCTAAGTGTTTTGTAGTTAACACTGTGATCTTTAGCAGCAGCCCGAAGGCTTTTGTTGTCATTTAAGACTGAATTTACAGCATGAAGCATATCTTGTCTGCAATATGTTCCTTTGGTCGTTTTGCGCTTGTAATTTCTCATAATGGCGCTGGGTAATAAAAGAAAAAAGTACAACGAAAGGTTAATTCATTCACAGTACAAGATGGTATAACCATAACTAGTAAGCAATAAAAAAAGACATATCTAAAGATTTAAAATGTGTCTCTACATGAAATATTCTGAGCTGTTTTCGTGGTTAATACCTTCAGTTTTTACTAATCTAGAAGCTTAAAATTAAAGGTGCTGTTTTATGGTTTAACACATTCTACTTTAACTTTAAGTTGTAAAAGATATCAATCATTTATATTCCTACTCTCATTGTCCTAACAGGCATATATTGATTAAACATTAGACAAAACAGTACAAGGGGCAAGTTGTCACAGCTGGAGAGTAGGTGTGATAACTAGCCCCAATCATTGTGACATCTTACCCCAAGCCTGATCGAAACACATTTGTAGTTATATCTTGCAAACTTGGACAAATATACCAAAATCAAATATTTATTCACATACATACATTATGCATTTATGATATTAATGAATAAACACTTACCTGTGGTGATAAATCTTGTGTAAATAACTGGTTTTTGTAAGGACATCAAAATTTACATTGTATGCTTTCAACACAATGCTGGCTCTGACTGAAAAAAAATCTGAGAGTAGAGCCCCTTGATCATTTGCATATTAAAAGTCTTCATAAAACACACCATTCAAAAGATTCGCCTTTTTACTAAGACACTGGGAAAGCCCTTGTGACAACTTACCCCTGTGACAACAAGCCCCTCCTTCCCCCATAGTAAAAAAAAAGTCATTATGAGGTTATAGATTTTAAAAAATGATCTTTATGATTTTGCTAAATATCAAACAATTTGAATACAACTGTATTACTTTTACATTTTAAAAATTAATTTGAAATTTTTATCCAAGTTCCCAAACTGTTATGAGTTATTTAACTTATTTTTATTGCTTACTATGTTTTTAAAATTGCCCGTTTTTGTTTCTTCCATTGAAATATTCAGTTGAATGACGTCATATATCTTATTTTTAGCTTCAATCAAAATTATCGATTGATTAATCGGTGATTTTTCAAAAGTTAACGATTAAATTAAATTAATCGAAAACAGCCCTACTTACAATACAATACTTAACTGATTGTAATACTTACAATACAACACATAAATGATTACAATACTTACAATAAGGACAAATACTTACATTTACAATATTTAAAATTGCTAACCTTGGCACAGCCATCCCCACTTCAGGCCAAGAGCTTTACCCAAAACCACTTCAGGCCAGGGGCTGTAGGCCGTGACCACTTCAGGCCAGGGGCTGTAGGCCCATCACATCAGGCCAGGGGCTGTAGGCCGTGACCACTTCAGGCCAGGGGCTGTAGGCCCATCACTTCAGGCCAGGGGCTGTAGGCCACCACTTCAGGACAGGGGCTATAGGTCTCCACCATGTCAGACCAGGGGCTGTAGGCCCATCACTTCAGGCCAGGGGCTTTAGGCCGATCACTTCAGACCAGGGGCTGTAGGCCACCACTTCAGGCCAGGCGCTGTAGGCCGTCACCACTTCAGGCCAGATCTGTAGGCCACCACTGCAGGCCAGGGGCTGTAGGCCACCAATTCAGGCCAGGGGCTGTAGGCCACCACTTCAGGCCAGGGGCTGTATGCCATCACTTCAGGCCAGGGGCTGTAGGCCACCACTTCAGACCAGGGGCTGTAGGCCACCACTTCAGACCATGGGCTGTAGGCCACCACTTCAGGCCAGGGGCTGTAGGCCACCACTTCAGGCCAGGGACTATAGGTCTCCACCACTTCAGGCCAGGGGCTGTATGCCATCACTTCAGACCAGGGGCTGTAGGCCACCACTTCAGACCAGGGGCTGTAGGCCACCACTTCAGACAAGGGGCTGTAGGCCACCACTTCAGACCAGGGGCTGTAGGCCACCACTTCAGGCCAGGGGCTGTAGGCCACCACTTCAGGCCAGGGACTATAGGTCTCCACCACTTCATGCCAGGGGCTATAGGTCTCCACCACTTCAGGCCAGGGGCTATAGGTCTCCACCACTTCAGGCCAGGGGCTATAGGTCTTCACCACTTCAGGCCAGGGGCTATAGGTCACCACTTCAGGACAAGGGCTATAGGTCACCACATGTCAGACCAGGGGCAGTAGGACCATCACTTCAGGCCAGGGGCTGTAGGCCCATCACTTCAGACCAGGGGCTGTAGGCCACCACTTCAGACCAGGGGCTGTAGGCCACCACTTCAGACGAGGGGCTTTAGGCCACCACTTCACACCAGGGGCTGTAGGCCACCACTTCAGACCAGGGGCTGTAGGCCACCACTTCAGACCAGGGGCTTTAGGCCACCACTTCAGACCAGGGGCTGTAGGCCGCCACCACTTCAGGCCAGGGGTTGTAGGCAGTCACCACTTCAGGCCAGGGGCTGTAGGCCACCACCACTTCAGGCCAGGGGTTGTAGGCCCACCACTTCAGGCCAGGGGTTTTAGGCCCACCACTTCAGGCCAGGGGCTGTAGGCCGTCACTTCAGGCCAGGGGCTATAGGTCTCTACCACTTAAGGCCAGTGGCAATAGGTCTCCACCACTTCATGCCAGGAGCTATAGATCTCCACCATTTCAGGCCAGGGGCTATAGGCCCACCACTTCAGGCCAGGGGCTATAGGTCTCCAACACTTTAGGCCAGGGGTTGTAGGCCCACCACTTCAGGCCAGGGGCTGTAGGCCCACCACTTCAGGCCAGGGGCTGTAGGCCACCACCACTTCAGGCCAGGGGCTGTAGGCCGTGACCACTTCAGGCCAGGGGCTGTAGGCCCATCACTTCAGGCCAGGGGCTGTAGGCCACCACTTCAGGCCAGGGGCGGTAGGCAGTCACCACTTCAGGCCAGTGGCTGTGGGCCTATCACTATAGGCCAGGGGCTGTAGACCGCCTCCAGGCAAGGGGCTGTAGGTCTCCATCACATACTTGTACCGTTCAAAACGTCGCCACTAAATCTGTGGCAGATGATCCACTTAAGGGGCAATAATCCTTACCGCAGCTGCACGCCAACAGACTGGAACTAATTTGACACGAAATATCGGCATCTCCAGGGACCACGATGACAGATTACTTCCCCTTGCGGCCAGCACTCAGTGGGTGTTTGCGGAGTCAAAGGGTGAGGATAAGTGGTCAAACTGTCCTGTCAGAGTTAAGAGGGGTGAGGATAAGTGGTCAAACTGTCCTGTCAGAGTTAAGAGGGGTGAGGATAAGTGGTCAAACTGTCCTGTCAGAGTTAAGAGGGGTGGGGGTATTCAGTGGTCAAAACTGTCCTATAATGAGGACGAGTGGGGATGGCCTGTGGTCAAACTGTCCTTAAGGAGGTGTAGGGTGGTCAACAAAATGAGCTTGCAATCAGGCTCTTTGCCGAAATGTTCGCTGTTTTGTTACGTCCTGTGAGGCTAACCCTTACCCTGTTTACGTCTTTTCCATTTATTTTTGTAGGGTGGTCAGTGGTCAAACTGTCCTTTAAGGAGGGGTGATGGCCTGTGGTCAAACTGTCCTGTTACAGCAATAGGCTACTAATAAAAACGAGTTTTCTTTTAAAGAAGTAAAGACGTAAAGTCGATTGACATAATACCTGACTGACTTAATTTATCAATACCGAGTTTGATAACAGTATCGATAGCGAGTTTGGTAACATTATCGATACCGAGTTTGATAACATTATCGATACCGAGTTTGATAACATTATCGATACCGAATTTGATAACATTATCGATACCGAATTTGATAACATTATCGATACCGAGTTTGATACCGCACTGTGAACTGACTGTGGGTGGGATGTAGGAATAAATGTTTGGTTACTGTGTGTTAGGGTGGACGATGGAGTGGTCATGGGTTGGTCATGATGTGGTCATGGGTTGGTCATGGGTTGGTCATGGTGTGGTCATCTTTAGACTTCTGGTGGCCACCGCCGAGACTCACAATAAATATCTCAGATTTTAGCAGTGAAATTAAGGTGATCAAGCCTGAATCTATTTAAACAGAGAGATAGACTAATTTAGACTAGACTCAGCCTAAGATAGACTCATCCTGTGATATACACAGTATTTGATAGACTCAGCTATGATAGACTCAGCCTGTGATAGACTCAGCCTATGATAGACTTATCATACGATAGACTCAGTCTGTGATAGACTCAGTCTGTGATAGACTCAGCCTGTGATAGACTTATCATACGATAGACTCAGTCTGTGATAGACTCAGTCTGTGATAGACTCAGCCTGTGATAGACTCAGTTATGATAGACTCAGCCTGTGATAGACTCAGTTATGATAGACTCAGCCTATGATATACAGCATGTGATAGTCTCAGCCTATGATAGACTTGTCCTGTCATAAACTCAGCCTGTGGTAGACTCATGCTATGATAGACTCAGCCTATCATAGACTCAGCCTGTGATAGACAGCCTGTGATAGACGTGTCCTGTCATAAACTTATCCTGTGGTAGACTCAAAATATGATAGACTTAGCCTATGATAGACTCAGCCTATGATAGACTCAGCTTGTGATAGACAGCCTGTGATAGTCTCAGCCTATGATAGACTCAGCCTATGATAGACTTGTCCTGTCACAGACTCAGCCTATGATAGACTTGTCCTGTCATAACTCAGCCTATGATAGACTCATGCTATGATAGACTCAGCCTATGATAGACTCAGCCTGTGATAGACTTAGCCTATTATAGACTCAGCCTATGATAGACCCAGCCTATGATAGACTCATCCATTGATAGACTCAGCCTATGATAGACTCAGCCTGTGATAGACAGCCTGTGATAGACTCAGCCTATGATAGACTCAGCCTATGATAGACTCAGCCTGTGATAGACTCAGCCTATGATAGACTCAGCCAATGATAGACTCAGCCTATTATAGACTCAGCCTATGATATACTCAACCTGTGTTAAACTCAGCCTATGATAGACTTGTCCTATTATAGACTCAGCCTGTGGTAGACTCAACCTATGATAGACTAAGCCTATGATAGACTCAGCCGATGAAAATCTGTCGTGATAACTCTATGGACCGAGAGATCCTACTGACCAGTGTTAAAAGTGACTTGTAACTGAGACCTGGTCGGCACTGGCCAGTGATTGGTGCCGTAACAACGGGCGTGGGGGCGGGCAGTTCTACCACTGGTGCTGTCAATCATCTGGCCAACGATACGTCATGTCCGGAAGCGTGACGTGCCATCGCGTGTGAGTTACGGCCCCTGTCAAGACTGCTAGCGCCGCCTGGGTGCCCGGATGGCTACTACTACTACAACTACCCATCTCTCTCTGTCCCCCACCCCACCCCCACCCGTTGGTCCTCCAAATTTCAACATTCACATTAAACTGCTACAACAACACAAAGTATGGCGGTAGATGGCGTGTGAAAATGTTCGGACAAACTGAACTGTGTGATGTTCAGCGAGAATGTACTCTCAAAGAAGGTGAGTCGATGTGAGGGCCTTGCCTCAGATTTTACTAAATTAAAATACAATCGTTATAACTTCTGGATAGCTATGGAATAATACTATCGCTTACACAGTTATAGTATTTATACTGAAAGAAATGAATGCTCTTTATTCTAATCTAAAAGGCGCAATTTCATTTCACGCATACATACATACATATAAATATTCCTGACATTAATAAATTAACACAATTAGTGCCTTACTTTTCAATAATTTTAATGACATGCACAGTGCTGTAGTCCAGGGACTAGTCAACTAGTGCACATGCACAGTGCTGTAGTCCAGGGACTAGTCAACATTGTGTGTGTCTGGGGAAGGAGTAAAGGGTGGGGATAAAAGCGGGGGGGGGCGTCCTGGGGGGAGTGATGGAACAAAACAGCTGCGACTGGCCGAGGGGGAGGGACGCTAATTTGTCAGGGAAATGTTGACCAGTGGGCAGCGATAAAACGGCGTCACTGTTTAATGGTCAAAAGGATAACCAACCCGTGCGGACATTACTGGGGTGTGGGTGGAGTGTGGGTTAATGATGTGGTAATATGTTAAATGGGAACACGTCTCTGTTTGAGGAATGACTTTTCTAAATAGGAACATATGGCTTTGCAGGAAAATCACTTGTCTAAAAGGTGACATATTCATATGTGGAGAACCGCTTACCTAAATTAAATGGGAACATGTCTCTGTATGAGGAACCGCTTACCTAAATGGGAACATGTCTCTGTATGAGGAACCACTTGTCTATATTTGAACATTTAGAAATTTTCCTAAATTGAAAGCTATTAATAATAATTAAACACTGACCCGCCATCGATATTTTTGGAGTAAACCTTTTAAAAAGATAAAGAGAATGGCCGGAAGAGAGCCTTTGAAAATCAAAACACAAATATATTTTTTGTATCTTATCTAATAATATCTTATTTGTCACATAGGATACTTCTTTACAGAATATTGTTGTGTCTTACACTTATGAAAAGTTAATTGCTAGTCTTAAATTTTTATCAGTTTTCAATTTTAATAAAGTGTTGGTTTTCCTGGTTTCTTCAGGCAACACATTTCACGCCCGAATTCCGGACGGGAAAAACGAGAATTTGTATGTTTTTTTTCTTGCATATGAAATAACAAAGTTGTTTTTTTTTTTTTATACCTATTGCTATCTGAGGTTTGTGTTTGGTTATCTTTGTGTAGTATTTCCAAATTAAAATTAATTGCATATTGTATTGTTACTAATTTGCTATTCGTTCTTCTATCCTCTAGTGTTTCAAGGTTTAATGATTTATTTAATTTTTTATTCAAGGTCTTATTTTTTAAAGTTTTTAATATTCTCCAGTAATGAATTTTTGCAACTCTTTTTTTGAATTTGTTTTAGTTTATCAATGTTTTCTTTGGTGGATGGGTCCCATACAGAAGATGCATATTCTAGTATAAGCCTCACTAAAGTGAGGTAGTATTTTAGTTTTATATTCTTGTATGTTTGATGATTGTCATTTAGATTGGAACAAAAGATTTATGTCAGATTGAAATTTAAGACGAAATATGGAAACCTTTAGACCCAGACCCCGGGACATGGACATTTCCAAAGATTGAATCTAAATTCATATCACATTTAGACCTTTTTCATTAAATGATGGGACACACTATATACATGATGGGTCTCACTACATACATGATGGGTCTCACTACATACATGATGGGTCTCAGTACATGCATGATGGGTCTCACTACATACATGATGGGTCTCACTACATACATGATGGGTCTCAGTACATGCATGATGGGTCTCACTACATACATGATGGGTCTCACAACATACATGATGGCTCTCACAACATACATGATTGGTCTCACTACATACATTATGGGTCTCACTACATACATTATGGGTCTTACAACATACATGATGGGTCTCACTACATACATGATGGCTCTCACAAAATACATGATGGGTCTCACTACATACATGATGGGTCTCACAACATACATGATGGCTCTCACAACATACATTATTGGTCTCACTACATACATTATGGGTCTCACTACATACATTATGGGTCTTACAACATACATGATGGGTCTCACTACATACATGATGGGTCTCACAACATACTTGATGGGTCTCACAACATACATGATGGGTCTCACTACATACATGATGGGTCTCACAACATATATGATGGGTCTCACTACATACATGATGGGTCTCACTACATACATGATGGGTCTCACTACATACATGATGGGTCTCACAACATACATGATGGGTCTCACTACATACATGATGGCTCTCCTAACATACATGATGGGGCTCACTACATACATGATACTCACTGCATACAAACCTCAGACATGGCCTTACATAACTTTTGTTTTAATCAATGTTAACTTTTTGTTTTAACTCATGTTAACTTTTTGTTTTAACTCATGTTAACTTTTTGTTTTAACCAATGTTAACTTTTTGTTTTTACTAATGCTAACTTTTGTTTTACTAATGTTAACTTTTTTGTTTTAACCAATGCTAACTTTTTGTTTTTACTAATGTTAACTTTTTTGTTTTAACCAATGTTAACTTTTTGTTTTTACTAATGTTAACTTTTTGTTTTTACTAATGTCAACTTTTTTTAACCAATGTTAACTTTTTGTTTTTACTAATGTTAACTTTTTGTTTTAACCAATGTTAACTTTTTGTTTTTACTAATTTTAACTTTTTGTTTTTACTAATGTTAACTTTTTCTTTTTGTTGTTGTTTTCTTTACTTAAGTTAATTTTTGTATTTATTTACCACGTTTAACCCTGCCTTGTTATGATTGCTTTCCATTGTGTTACCCCAACGTTACCTCTTTATTTAAAGCAATACCTATATATCACATTGTTAATATATCGATGAATATCGATCGGTCTTACCTGTCCCGATAACTGAGGGTGATAATTGATTTTCATTAGTCGTATCGACCAACCAGGTGTTTATTAGGGACCTCTAGAGCTGCTGACTTGAGTCGGGTCCATAATGTCGTCACTCAACGATCGTGTTGATAAACTCGCTCAGTTCTCTCTCTCTCTCTCTCTCTCTCTCTCTCTCTCTCTCTCTCTCTCTCTCTCTCTCTCTCTCTCGTACACCAATAGTTGCAGTCACTATAGGTTAACTATGTGACGTCATCAGATGACGTTACCTTCATGACTCTATAGAGCAGACCTATTGTATACATCTGTGATCTATCGAGCTGATCTATTGTTTAGATTTGTGTTCTATCGAGCTGATCTATTGTATAGAAACTTTCGGATTACGTAGAGGTGTTTATTATTTCATTGAAGTACAGTGAGGACTGAGCATGACGTCACATTTTTGAAGTAATATCTCAGGTGAGTCTGAAACTTTTTACCTGTATCTATTTACAATATGCTGACCAATCATTATAAGGTTTGATTCCAAACAATACATTTATGCTACAGAGTTTGATGTTGTAATTTGGTGTCATCTTATGATGTTGTCATTTGGTGTCATCTTATGATGTTTTCATTTGGTGTCATTTATAATGTCAACAGTTTAATGCCATCCTATGTCTGTAGTATGATAAAGTCTCGACCAGTTAATATAAGAGGTGAAATAGTGGTCATCGGACGGACGTTGAACTCATTGACCCCATGAGACATTTTTTGTTTGTTGACACCACATGATCCACACCTACCACCAGGGGTCCTTTGTTTAAAGAGCCCTATAATTCCCCTGGAGGGGGCCCTAGAACGAGGTCAAGCGTACGGTATGCCAGGTGATTAAATGCCACTTTGTTCTCGTCGACACCTTTGACTTCATCGATTTTCTTGAAGAAGGAAACATGACCCGCAACGCGTGGGACCAACCCCTTCAAGTTCTCATCGGCCATGAGACTTTGAACAATGAACGCCAGGGTCTCAGGTAACCATTTCCAGGAATGTGACCTTTTGTTAAAGTCTCAGACAGGCATGAGACGTTCAGATCAATTTCTGATTGTCTCACGTGACCTCCTGTACTACGGACGTCACGGCGATACTGAGTTCAGTTCCTGAGTAACGTCAATGACGTCACGACGATACTGAGTTCAGTTCCTGAGTAACGTCAATAACGCCACGGCGAAACTGAGTTCAGTTCCTGAGTAACGTCAATAACGCCACGGCGATACTGAGTTCAGTTCCTGAGTAACGTCAATGTCATTTTTGTTACCTCGATATAACTCTACCCCTTGCTGTGTTGAGCACTTTGTGCGAATAGTTCATTGTACCATGGTACTCACTGGCAGCACTTTCCCCATTGCTCTAGTAAATGGCAGAAGGGGGGATTCTAGAAATGCGGAAGGGGGTGCGGACGACACCGGGTGACACCATGAGCTACCGCCCCGGGTGACACCTTGAGCTACCGCCCCGGGTGACACCATGAGCTACCGCCCAGGGTGACACCATGAGCTACCGCCCCGGGTGACACCATGAGCTACCGCCCCGGGTGACACCATGAGCTACCGCCCTGAGTGACACCAACCCTGGTGACGCCTCTGAATGTACTAAGTACTAAGCCAACGGGTCTTATCACCGCTCTAAGTCTGCTGACTCTACCACTTTAGCTGTTTCACACCAATCTAACTACAGGTTCACCACGAAAGTTACAAGTTGTAACCCCCTCAGCCTTGTAACTTCTACTCAACTACCAGCTGCACTTTACCACCTGGCTTACTGTGCCAGATGGCGACCTTCAAAGGTTGACCTTGTCAACAAAGGTGTGACACGGGCTAAAAGGTCTGTGTATGGGGATGGAGGGGGGTGTGGCGCTTTGATTGAACGGTCAATAAAACTTGTGTTAGAGATTGTAAGACAACATTCCCGTAGTCTATGTTGTAATAAGTAAATATTTGGTGTTGTAAAAGGGGGGGGGGTAGCTTTTCATTGACTAAATGATCTTAACGAAGTGTTCAGCGTAGCTACAAAAGCCATTGAACAGAACGAGAGGGCCATTGAGAATGTAGATACGTCATAGGCCAACACCTTGCTGCCCAGATTATGTTGTGATTGACATTTTTAAATGAGAGATCGATTATTCTTTTCGAGACCACCTTATGTTTCAGTGCACCTCTGATCCTACAAGGGGCTACTTCTGATCTTACCACGGCTGTACTGGATGATATAACAGGGCTGCTCCCACTATTAGGACGGCTGTCCTACTAGAAGCTGATTCAACAGACTAGTTCTACTATCACCATGGCTGATACAACAGACTACTGATAATATCACTACGGCTGTCCTACATGATACAACAGACTACTGATACTATTACCACGGCTGATACAACAGACTACTGATACTATCACCACGGCTTATACAACAGACTACTGATACTATCACCACGGCTGTCCTACATGATACAACAGACTACTGATACTATTACCACGGCTTATACAACAGACTACTGATACTATCACCACGGCTGTCCTACATGATACAACAGACCACTGATACTATTACCACGGCTGATACAACAGACTACTGATACTATGACCACTGAGGTCGCTAACGTGTCTACTGAGTTACATGGTAGAGTTCCAAGCACAAGAACCAAGTAGTCCACCATCTCTGTAAAACAATTTAAAGGTGAGGTTTTTTAAAAAAAAAAAAAAAAAAACATAAACATTATATAGATCTATTATATATTTTAAAATCTATTGATTTACACTGATTGATTTAAATCGATTGATCAATGACAAAAAACAAAAAGATGATATCTGGCATCCTGACAGTGCTTCTTTTCCGTGGGCACTCATGGGAACTGAGTTCGCATACCTTTTTTGGCCAGATTCGTGTATATTTATTTATATAAATAGTCGGCATTTTACTTACTGTCAGTCCTTTTTACAGTGGGGACTCACGGGAACGACGTAAATTACAGTTTACAAATAAACAGAACTAGTGGCAAACGCTGTTATTCTACTAATATGATATCTATGGACCATAGACATCATATTAGTTATTATCAGTAGAATAAGAATAACAGCGTTTGCCATAAGTTAAAAAACAGATGTGAAATGGGTTCCCAAACATTTTTCGCTAGAAAAAAAGCACTGGGCATCCAAATGGTTGATGTAAAGTTTGGAGGTAGTAGTAACGTCATTTTAATTAGATGTTTTATTTAAAGAAGTAAGTCTTGTGATTACAGAAGTCAAATTTTATTACTTTTGGGTTGATAAGGGGACATCATGGCCGGCTTTAGGCATAGGCAAACTAGGCAGCCGCCTAGGGCCTCCGATTTGTCTCATCACAAGTTCGGGCCTCGCACAATAATCTTTCAAGATTTAATTTTTACTTTTCTATTACATTTAGGGCCACAGAACTCACTTCGCCAAGGGCCTCCGATTCCCTTAAGGGCCGTCCATAAAGTACGTTACGCTTCAGAGGGGGGAGGGGGTGTAAGAAAGTGTTTAAACATCTTTACAGAAGAGCTGTAGGAAGGATGGAGAAATCAAGTTTTATTGCTTCACTTCAAAACAGGAAGTGCGTCACAGATCTGGTGGGGGCATTTTATGATGCTGTTATGTGATAAACGACGGACGATTATTACGGGAACATTTTTACTTTCATACAGACCGTGCAACTTTTTACACACCGAGTAGTTTTGTTACACACTGAACTGCTTAATACACACTGTGCAGTTTGTTACACACTGAACAGTTACGGAAAATGTTATGACTTCCTGAGAAAAGTCTCCATTTGATCTTGTGAGTTTCTCGCTTCACTGACTGTCCCACGTTGTTTGGGCGGGATTTATTACAACAGCCAAGTACTGACACTGAACGGTGTAGGATGTAGAGTGTGTGTAGATAGAAGACGATACATACTCTTTAAGAGGATTGATATTGACTATAGATAGATTGAGATTGACTATAGATAGATTGAGATTGATTACTGATAGATTGAGATTGACTATTATAGATTGATATTGATACTGATAAAACTAGATTGACTATATATAGATTGAGATTGACTATAGATAGATTGAGATTGATTACTGATAGATTGAGATTGACTATTGATAGATTGAGATTGACTATAGATAGATTGAGATTGACTATTGAAAGATTGAGATTGACTATTGAAAGATTGAGATTGACTATTGATAGATTGAGATTGACAGATTGATATTGATTACTGATAAACTAGATTGACTATATATAGATTGAGATTGACTATTGATAGATTGATATTGACTATTGATAGATTGATATTGACTATTGGTAGATTGATATTGACTATTGGTAGATTGATATTGACTATTGATAGATTGATATTGACTATTGATAGTTAGAGACATGTATTAAAGTCAGCTGTGTCATGCCCCAGTGGAAAATATTGAATTGATAAAATGAAAATCGATCAACAATGTTCAATACACCATATCGATCAGACTTGAGAGAAATCAAAAACGTTTGTTTACAACTAACCTTGGAGGTTCATTAATTTGTTTTAATTTGAAAATGGCCACAGAAGTAATGTTGTGGGAGAGGTTTGTTGATTTACTATTGATGTTACAATGTTATCTTTGTTTGTTTTTGTTTTTTAAATTTTATCTTTCTTTTTGTTTTAATGTTTTCTTTTTTTTTTTGTTTTATTGTTTTCTTTTCTGGTTGTAAAGTTATTTTTGTTTTAGTTATAAAGTTATCTTTGATTTTTTAAATAATTTTATCTTTGTTTTTCTTATAATATTATCTTTGTTTTTTATAATTTTATATTTGTTTTTATTATAATGTTGTTTTTTTGTGTTGTTTTTTTAATAATTTTATCTTTGTTTTTGTTATGATGCTTTCTTTTTTGTTACAAAGTTATCTTAGTTTTTGTTATATAAAGTTATGTTTGTTATAATATTATCTTTATGTTATAATGTTATCTTTGTTTTTGTTCCCCTAGGTCAACAATGAAATCAACTTCAGGAGCTGGCGGAATAACGAGCTGTTTTACTTAAGAGGGTTTCTTTAGAGTAAAAACTTTGACGCTCCAGATGAAATGCTTAAAATTCTAGATACAATTGAAAGCTTCGTGGAGACAGACATTCTAACAGAGGGAGACAGACATTCTAACAGAGGGAGACAGACATTCCAACAGATGGAGACAGATATTCTAACAGATGGAGACCGATATTCTAATTGGCTGATTTTGATATTTAATTCGATTAATATTTTAATCAAATTTATTATTTCTTTCTGAAAGCTTCCTCATCTGTTCAGACCACACTTAAACCAGCTAATTGATGAAATGTTATGATAAGTGAACCAAATGGTGAATTGTTTGTACTCTCTGAAAGCTTAATAGAGCATATAGGCAATGGGATTTTCCCTTAGTCCGTAAAGTTTTTAAGTATTTAAAAAAACAACAACAATGAAATAAAAACTCTTGATCAAAGCTGAACATTGTCCATTTTTGCTTGCAATTTGTATGCAATTTGCTGCACGTTAATTCTAAACAGCTGCGCAGCGTCGGGCAGATATCTGCGCAGCAGAAACCATTGTCAATAGATGTAACATTTGTCTGATTCCTCGTTTAAATGGCGATTAACGGTGACGTCATGTTGCTTCCGGATGGAGGCGTGACGTTCCGAATCGAAACCTTGGAAACAATAGGTCAAAGATCACGGGGTCACAGATTCATATGTACCCACCCCTTCAACACACTGGGACCAGTCAGGCTACGTGTCCGAGTTAAGTTCTGGTTTGACCACACTGGTCACCTCCACGCGGCTTTGCTGATCTCACGTGATAATTTGACAGACAGGGTCAGAGGAGCCGTACACGTGAGGACCGTTGGTTCCATGTTTAACACGGTCACCGGAGATTTCGTTAACCTGTGGGCCCAGAAACTTCGAGTGGAACTCTTCTCTGTTGGTGAGCAAGAATGTGACCTAGGGCTTGATGACGTCACGGTCGACAGCTTGAAGAGAGGTCATTTTGTTAGACACGATGAAATACTTTTCAAATGGAATGTGGAGGTCTTGTGATGGAATGTGGAATTCATGTGATGGAATGTATTGTTTTGTGATGGAATGTGGATGTATTGTGGTAGACTATTGATGGAATATGAAAGTCAAATGATGGAATGTGGATGTTTTGTTATGAAATGTGGATGTCTTGTGATGGAATGTGGATGTCTTGTGGTGGAATGTGGATGTCTTGTGCTGGAATGTGGATGTCTTGTGGTGGAATGTGGATGTCTTGTGCTGGAATGTGGATGTCTTGTGGTGGAATGTGGATGTCTT